>VMDO01022896.1:0-32674 GCA_007922755.1 Pedetes capensis
TTTGTGGTACTAGGGGTTGAACCCAGGGCCTGGACCACTGAGCTGCACCCCCAGCCCATTTTGTAGATTTTATTATTTTCTGAGACAGGGTCTCGCTAAATTACACTGACTATCTCTGGTCTTGAATTTGCGATCCTCCTGCCTCCGCCTCCCCAGCCGCTGGGATTACAGGCGTGCGCCACCACACCCAGCTTGCACCCTGTATTCTATTCCATTCATCTACATGTCTGTTTTTGTGGCAGTACCATGCCTTTTTTATTACTATAGTTTTGTAGTATAATTTGAAATCAGGAATTGTGATGTTCCCTGCATTGTTCTTTTTGCTCAGGATTGCTTTCAAGATTCAGGGTTTTTTTTGCTTCCATATGAATTTTAGAACTGTTTTCTCTATTTCTGTGAAGAATGCCTTTGGGATTTTGATCGAGGTTGCATTAAACCTGCACATTGCTTTCAGTAATGTAGCCATTTTCTCAATATTGATTCTTTCAGTACATGAGCTTTTGAGATCTTTCCACCTTCTGGTGTCCTCTTTAATTTCTTTCTTTAGAGTTTTAAAGTTTTCATTGTAGTATACCCAGGTACTTTTTTTGTCTTGAAGCTATTGTGAATTAGATTGTTCTTGGTTTCTTTCCCTGCCTGGTCATTATTGGTACAAAGAAAAGCTACTGAGTTTGTAGGTTAATTTTGTATCCTGCTACTGTGCTTAAAGTCTTTATCAGCTATAAGCATTTTCTGGTTTAGACCTCAGGATCTTTTAAGTATAGGATTATATTATCTGCAAATAGGGATAATTTGACTTCTTCCTTTCCTATTTGGATTCCTTTTATTTCTTTGCCTTACTGCTGTGGTTAATAGGTCAGTTACTCAAAAAAATAGTTCAGTTACTACATTAAATAGCAGTGGAAACAGTGGGCACACTTGTTTGTTAGTGATTTTAGGGGAAATGCTTTCAGTTTTCTCCATTTAATATGATGTTGACTGTATATTTTTTGTATATTGCCTTTATTATGTTGAGGTATGTTACTTTGATTCCTAGCTTCTTTGGGGCTCTAATCAGAAAAGCATGTTGAGTTTTATTGAAGGCTTTTTCTGAATCTATTGATAAGATCATGTGATTTCCATTTCCAAGACTATATGTTTTATTACATTTATTACCTTGTATATGTTGAGCCAGTTTTGCATCTCTGGAATGAAACCAACTTGATCATCATGGATGATCTTTATGATTTGTTTTTGATATTGATTTGTAAGTATTTTATTAAGGATTTTTGTATTTAGATTCATCAGGGAAATTGATGTGTAGTTTTGCTTTTTTGATGTGTCCTTATCTTGTTTTGGTATCAAGGTAATACTGGCTCCACAGAATGAGTGTGGTAATGTTCCTTCCGTTTATATTTTATGGAATAGCTTCAGAAACCTTATTATTAATTCTTCTTTAAAGGTATTTTAGAATTCAGAAGTAAATCTATCCAGTCCTGAGATTTTCTTTGTTGGCAGATTACTATTACTTCAATCTCACTGCTCATTATAGGTATGTTTAAGTTATTCATATTCTCCTTACTTAATTTTGGCAGGTGTATGTATCCAGGAATTTATCCATCTCATCTGATTTTTCCAGTTTTTTGGAATATAATTATTCAAAGTATTCCATAATGATTCTCTGGACTTCATTGATATCTGTTGTAATGTTCCCTTTTTCATCTCTAATTTTCTTAATTTGAGTCTTTTCTCTCTTTTCTTTGGTTACTTTGGCTAAAGGTTTGTCAATGTTGTTTGTTTTCCAAGAACCAGTTCTTTGTTTCATCAATTATTTTTATTGTTCTTTTAGTTTCCATGTCATGAATTTCTATTCTGATCTTTATTATTTCTTTCCATCCACTGGTTTTCGGTTTTGTTTTTCTTTCCCCAAGACTTTGAAGTATATTGCTATTTGTTTTAACTTGTTCTGATTTTTTGATGTAGGCACTTTTACCTGTTAAATTCCCTCTTAGAACCACCTTTGCTGTATCAGGTTCTGATAGGTTGTGGTTTCATTTTCATTTCATTCTAAGAATTTTTTAATTTCCTCCCTGATTTCTTTCAGCACTCATTGATCATCTAAGAATTTATTGTTTGTTCTCCATACAATTGTATAGTTTCTTTAATTTCTCTTGTTGTTCATTTCTAGTTTTATTCTATTATGGTCTAAATAAGATACACTAAATTATTCTGATTTTTCTGTATTTGCTAGGATTTGATTTATGGCCTAAAATGTGATCTGTTTTAGCAAAAAGTCCATGAGCTGCTGAGAGAATATGTATTCAGTAGCTTTGGAGTGGAATATTCTATAGCTGTCTATTAAGTACATTTGCTCTATTCTTATGTTTAATTCTGAAGTTTTTTATTAATTTTTTTGTCTGAATATTCTATCAAATGGTGAGAATGGGGTATTACTTTATCTGGATTAATCTGTCCCTTTAAATCCAGTAGTGTTTTCTTTTTCTTAAATGAAGTTGGTTGCACCAATGTTTGGTGCATATATGTTTACAACTGGAATACTACTCAGCAATAAAAAAAATTGAAATAATGTCATTTGCAACAAAATGGATGAAACTGGAGAATGTCATCTTAAATGAATGAACACAAGCTCAAAAAGAGAAATACCATATGTTATCACTCATGATTCAGCTCCCACACTGAATCATACTTAAAGGAAAAAAACCCTATACATAAATTGATATATAAAAATGCATAATTAAACTTAGCAAAGAAGGGACAATATAAAGAGTAGAAAGAAGGAGAGAGGGACCCAGCAGAGGGAAGTGAAGATTGTGGAAGGTGGGATGGGGAGGATGGTCAATGTGGAGGGATGAAGGGGGAGAGGATAATGTCAGTGTAAACAGTGCAACTTCATGAGCACTTTGGAAAAATAGGGGAGTATAACCTAAATATGCATTTGAGTTTTACTACATATTAGCCATGGGCTGGGATTTAGCTCACTGGGTAGAGCACTGCACTGCAGTCTCTAAGGCCCCGAGTTCAATTCCCAGCACTGCAAAAATGAGAGAAGGGCCTGGCAATCCACTCCCAGGGTAATACTGAAGCACTCAGCCATTGAAAACCCTATGAGGGTCGCTATGAGTTGGATACCGACTCCACGGCACCTAACAACAACAACAACAACAACAACATATTAGCCATAAGGCTCCATAAACCTTGTGGGTTGATGAAAGTGTTGCCAGAAGTGATGCAAAGGATGCACAGTGGAAAAAGCCAATGCTGTATTACTCTGTACCCCATCATCATTTACTAATAAAGGGAGATAAAAAAATATATTTACAATTGTTATACCTTCTTGATCGATTGTTTCCATTATTAAAATGTAGTCACCTTCTTTATCTCTTTGGACTAATTTTAGCTTGAAGTTTACTTCTTTGATGTAAGGATTACTCCTCCTCCTTTTTTTTTTTTTTTTTTTTTTTGGCTTCCACTTGCATGGTATATCAATTTCCATCCCTACGCTTTCAGTCTCTGGGTGTCCTTGCCAGTAAAATGTGGTTTTCTGCAGACAAAAGATTGTTGGATCTTTTTTATTTTTTTAAATCTAGCCTACTAATCTATGTCTTTAAATTGGGTAGTTAAAACCATTTATATTTAGGGTTGTTATTGAGAGAGGTTTGTTGGTTCTTATAGTTGTGTTGGGTATTTTCCTGTTTGGTTCATACACTGTTCATTCTTTTCTTTCTCTATCTATATTCAGAGTTTGCAGGTTTTTTAGTTAGATATGACTGATTCTTTCCTAGTTGTCTTTAGTTTGTCTGTTCCTCCCAAGAAGTTTATTCTTTCCTGTGCTCTTGTGGTAAAGACTCTCTTTCTTCCTCCCTATATAGGATGCCTTTAAGTATCTTCTGCAATGCTGGCTTGGTGATCATGTATTACTTTATTGTGTGCTTGTTTTGAAATATATTTTTCCATAAATTTTAAATGATAACTTTCATGGATATAATAATAATTTACTTTCAGGACTTGAAGTATATCTTTCCTTGCTTTCCTAGATTTTAGGTTTTGTGTTGAGAGGTCTGATGTAATTCTGATTTTTTTTTCTTTTTTTTTTTTTTTTTCTTTTTTGGTAAATGAGTTTGTGTTTTTCTCTTACAGCTTTTAACACTGTTTCTTTCACCTGTCATCTTGGTATTTTAATTATTATGTGTTGTGGGGAGATACTCTTCTGGTCATGTCTGGTGTTCTAAATGCTTCTTGTGTTTGGATGTCAATTTCCTTCCCAGATTTGGGAAATTTTCTGCTATAATTTCACTGTGTAAGTTTCCTATGCCTTTAGTTTTTATCTCAGCTCCTTCCTCTATCCCATGAATTCTTAGGTTTGATGTCTTGACCATGTCCCAAAGTTCTTGAAAGTTGTTGTCATGTGCTTTCTTGTTGATATTGTTGTTGTTGATTTCTGAATGTAGTATTTCCTCAACCTTGTCCTCCATCCTTGATATTCTATCTTCTTCTTCATCTAGTCTACTGGTGATGCTTTCCACTGCATTTTCTATTTGGGTTACTGAATTCTTCATTTCTAACATTATCAGTTTTTTTTCCTTCAAAACCTCAATTTCCTTGCTGAATTTCTCATCCATTTTGCTGACTTTGTCTTCTATATTGGTGACTTTCTAACCTAGGTCCTGTATTGATTTCTTTACTTTTCATTCACTTGTTTGTTTGTGTCCTCTTTGAAGTCATTTATTATTTTTACAAGTAGACTTCTAAGGTTTTTTTTCTATCATTTCAATTGTTTCAGTAGCTTTGCATTCAGTGATTAAAGAATCATGGTGTTTTTGGAGTAGATGCATTGCTTTGCTTTTTCATATTTCTTGTGTTTCTGATTTGTGCATCTCTTTGGATTAGGGCTCCTTTTTCCCTCTGCCATGAGAAACAATGGCTGGAGATGTGTCCTGTTCAGTGTCTCTCACTGTTCAGCTCCTTTCTGTAACCTGGGGCCATCTCACAATGTCTTTTGTGGTGTCTGTGCTTCTCCAGTCCTTCTTTCTTCAGAAAAGAGTCAATTCCTTCCTTTTCTAACTTCTTTGTTTTATCAAGTCACATGGAAGCTACCTTTAATTCACCATCTTAAACAGAAAGACTTGTCACTTTTAAAGTGACAGGATTTGGGATATATGGAAACTAGAGAAGAATTTATTGCATTATGCTAGATATAAAAGTCTTAGCATTTTAAAAACAGTTATGACAGAATTGCAAAAAGAGAATCAGCAGTACTTGTAGCTTTTGGAGCCAGAAAGAGCCTTGATTACCAGGTACTAGAACATTTAACAAAAGTGGAAAAATGTGGCACCTGGCCCACGTTTTTCTGATGTGTTTGAGTTTTCATGACACATTGTGAAGGGAGAGATTATGGCCCATATTTGAAGTTGCTGATCTGACTCTTTTTTTAATTGCAAATGTTTTAAGAAAAATACAGAAGACATTAGAGCATTTACTATGGTTCTAAGGCTCCTAATATGAACCACCATTGTAAGTTAGAAGAACAAATAATTTTGGAATTAGTGACATCATGAATATAAACATTGCAAACTAGCAAGGTTGACTAGACAGTACACAGATACTTATCAGTCACTGGCTAAGGACAAATAAAGGAGCAAATGTGAAGTGGTGGGAATGGGATTATGATGTTTACATTCACCTGAATAAACTGAGCATTTGCTTCATCAAGGATTCCTGTGTTGCCTTTCTGAGCTATACCCGCTTCACTTCTGTCCCTCCCCTCCTTATCCATGGAATTACTAATCTGTGCTTCATTTCTATAATTTTGTCATGTCACAATCATTATATGTCATACAGCATGTAATTGTTTGAGATTCGCTTTTATTGTTTGGTTGATGGGTTGGTTTTTATTCTATGTAATTCTTTGGGGATTCATGTAGGTTTTTGTGTATACTAAGAGATCTTTCCATTTTATTGCAGAGTAGTATTCCATGGTATGAATGACCCACTGAAGAACATCTGGGTTGTTTCATTTTGACCTGTTTATTAATAAAACTGCTTATATCAGTTTCCTGTGACTACCAAAGCAAATTATCACAAATTTGGTCTTAAAACAACAGAAATTTATTCTCACAGTTCTCAGAGGCCCAAAGTATGAAAAGTGGCAGGGCCTCACTCCCTCTGAGGGTTGAAGGGGAGAATCCATTCTTTACTCTTCAGCTTTTAACCACATCACTCCAGACTTAGCCTGTCTTCACATCACCTTTTCCTCTTCTGTCCATCAAATGTCCCCTGCATGAATCCAGTAAGAACACTTGTATTTGGATTCAAGGCACACTTGGATAGTCTAGATGATCTTTTCATCTCAAGATCATTAATTACATATGCAAATTCTTTTTTCCAAATAAGGTAGGTAATTCATAGGTTCCAGAAATTAGGATGTGAACATACTTCTTGGGAGCCACTATTCAACCCGCTAGACTACTCTAAACACTTGTGCATGCCCTTTGTTGTTTGAAAGTAAATCTTTATTTCATTTCAGTAAGTGCCCAGGAATGCAAATGCTGGGTTGAATGGTATTGCATATTTAGGTGGTGTTTTGTTTTTGTTTTTGTTTTTTTTTAGAAAATGCTAGACTGTTTCTCAGAACTATTGTGCTACTTTATATTCTACCAATAATGTATGAGCAATTTAGTTTCTGTGTATCCTGAGCAGCTTTTGTCAATGTCACTATTTTTTTATTCTTGGCATATGACAGGTGTATAATGATTTCTTATTGTGGTTTTAATTTGCATTTTCCTAATGCCTTATGATTAATGATACCAAATTATCTCTTCATGTGTTTATGTACTATCTATATATGTTCTTTAGTGAAATGTCTTTATCATGTCTGTTGTCCATATCATAATCAGATTGTAAGTTTTTTTGTTTTGCATTTTTGTTTTTTTGTTTGTGATTGAGCTATACATGTTCTCTTTGTATAATTTAGATACTAGTTGTTCATCAGATACTCTTTCTCTGTACCTTTCCATTTCATCTTCTTGACCTGGTCTTTTTCAAAGAAAATGATTTTAATTTTGAAGCAATCCATTATGGCGTTTTTTACTTTTATATGTGATGTTTTTGATGTCAACCTTAGGAAGCCTTTGTCTAGTCCTAGATTTAGGAGATTTGACCCATATTTTGTTCTAATCTTTATCGTTTCACATTTTGCATGGAATTAATTTTTGTATAAGGTGTGAGACTTAAGATTTCCTTTTTTGATTTGGGGTATCCAACTTCTCCAACACCATTTGTTGAAAAGCAGTTTTTCCTCTATTGCCTTGTTTCCCATCTTAGAGGAGAAACATTGATGCTATGACCATTAAGTATTTGAGGAAATTCTTCTGTATTCCTGCTATTCTGAGCTCTTTATTATGAGTGCCTATTGAATTTTGTCAGCACTTTGTTTGCCTCAGTTAATATGATGATAGGACCGAGCATGTTAATATGGCAGAAACTTGATTGATTTCCTAATATTTCACAAGCATTTGCATCTTTGTAATAAACCCAACTTGGTTATGATATATACATTCTTTTTTGTGTTGCTGAGTCAGATTTGCTAATCCTGTTATTTGTTTTGCCTCTGTTTTAAGAAGGAATATTGGTTTATAGGTTTCCTCCCTCCTTCCTTCTCTCCCTCCCTTTCTTCCTTCCACCTGTTGTTACACAATAATAGTACTAAGTAGTTAGTTGCTTTTCAAGATATTAGGTTAGAAAATATCTAGAAAAGTTTTAAGATACTCATATATACCTTTTTGAACTCTGACACATGTCCATGAAGAAAGTTTAAAATTAACATAAAATGTTATATTGTTAATAACCATGAAAATATAAGAAGGCCTAATTGTTCATCAATAAGAAAATAGACGAACAAATTTCAGAATAGGCATTCAATGGAAACAATTAAAATAATGAACTAGAACTACTTGTCTTTTTAGGAATAAAACTCTAAATCATAAAGTAGAGCATGAAGATATTATTACAGAACATAATAGCATGATATCATTGATAGAAACTTCCAAAACTTGCAGAGACTGCATGGGAATGACAGACATCAAATTCAGGATGCAATTTACATCTCAGGAAACAGGAAGGCAATAAGATTGGGAAGGATTTCCCACAAAGGCTAACCTATAAATATAATGTGTAGTTTCTTAAAATTCTACCTAATTTATCTTGATATTATATGTCATGGTTTACCATGCCAGCACAATAAACAGACAGGGAAAATTTTCAATCAGCAATCATCATATTTAGTTGTTGTTGCTGTTGTTAGGTGCCATTAAGTTGGGCCAGACTCATGACAACCCTCTGTACAACTGAATGAAACACTACCTGATACTGTGCCATGCACAGCACTGTTAGTGCTTCTCTGCTATTCATAGGCTTTTTAATGACTGGCTGTTGATTTTTTCAGGAGTGTATTGCCACATCCTTCTTCCATTTTTGCAGTCCTAGGGATCTAATCGAGGGCCTCAGAGAGCATAGAGCACTTCTCTACCAACTGAGCTAAACCCTAGCCTATAAAATTTAGTTAAGCCCTTATAAATTCTTCTATCACCAGTAGGCAAATCTATGTTATTTATGTTAGGTAGTGATAAGTACAATAGAGACAAATAAATCAAGATAAAGGGGCCACAGAGTATCAAAGCTTGGGCAGATTGCCCATTTATAATGGGTAGTCAGAGGAACTTTGTGACTCTGAAGAAAAAATATTTCAGTTAGAAGGGAGCAACAATTATAAAGCCCTAAAAATAAAGCACATTTGATACATTCCAGGGGCAAGAAGGAGATCACTGGAGACTCGAATAGAGTGAAGTAGAAAAGGAACTGGTAGGAAAAGAGAGCAGAAAGGTAGGAGGATCACTTTGGTTGTAGAGAAGAGAAGATGCCTATTAGCCATTCTTCCTTTGTAATCTGGAGAATGTAATGAAATAATAGTGGGCTGAGGAATATTAACTGTACTATGTTTTTCAAGTATTCATGAACTTCTTACTCTAATATGATGAAATATGGTCATAATATATCTCACATTTTACTAATGAGGAAAGTGAAACTCAAAAAGGTGAAGTAAATTGCCAAAGGCTAGTCACTAAATGACAGAGCTTGGATTCAAATCCAGATAATCTGATTTCTTTGCTTCTACTCTTAATAACAAAAATCCTATACTGACTTACCTATTAAATGTGCAATTTCACTCTGTAATAAAACCTTTTTAAAAAGGTTATCCTGCTTTTTCTACATCCAGGTGGTATTAGAAAGAATGTATGGGCGTGGATATGAGTATGTACATCTTTAAAATGTAAAATTCCATTAAATATATAAAACCAATGAAAAAATGTGAAGAATAGAATTGTAATAAGTAAGTTACACAAATAACTTTAGAAGTAAAGGATAGAACTTATGGTAGATTATTGACATAGGGGGAAAATGGCTGGTAAAAGATATGTGTGAAGAGAATTTCATATTGAAGTAAGAACATTTCTAAAAATATTTCATTAAAATGCAAACTTAAAGGATAAGAAAGGGTTAAAATCTAAGTGGCAGTATTTAGGCTGAATAAGAATTGATTGCTGAGGGATAAAATTAAATTTGAATAAGAACAGGTATCAAAAGAACTAACGAACTAGAAATTTTTTATTGTGCTATAGAAGACTGATTTGCTGACATACCACAATATGTCCTGAAAGTGTCTACCTTAATAATTCCTTGGCTGTTTGCTGAATTGAACTGTGTTTCAAAGATCAGTTCCATCTGGAAGGAAAATGTTTCTAGTGGTGGTTTAAGACACTTTTTTTCATGTTCAGTATTTAAACCGAGTCATCCAATTTGAGACCATTGTGTCACATTTTCCACCTTTCATTCTCCTCAAGAGGCTGTAGTCAGGAGAAACACGAGTGAAGAACATTAGTGGCAGAGTGTGTGGTTACAAAAATCAATAAACCACAGGATACATCAGATTCTTAAACTGTTAAAAAAAAAAAGATGAGTACACTACATGGAGTCCACAGAACGAGTGATTGTCCCAGCTCATAATTAAAGCCTTGTGATCCCATAATAACTCCTTCTTTTACATAGACATCTTGAGATAACCCATAACTTTGACCACATCTGAAGGATTCAAAGAATTAATATTTTGCAAAATAACAATGCAGATTGTAATTGAAACAGCATCATGCAGATTTAAAGAAAGCCCCAGGCTTAGATTTTAAGACTTTAAACCAGTTCATTCTAATCTACCAAATCTGTTTTGATAACATAAAATATGACAACCTCAAATAGAACTGTTTAAGATTGATATTTTTAATTTTCACTAAAACACTTTCTTTTTATGGTTTGATATTTTTAGTTCATTTTAATATCTTCCATATTTCATTTCAAAACTGAAAATGATAAACATTGAGTGCTCACTCTTTAATTGAATCTTTTATTGAACATATATAGGCTATCCACTGTGCATTCTTGTTGTTAGATGCTGTCAAGTCACCTCTGACTGACAGTAACCCTATGTACAACAGAATGAAACACTGTCACAGACACACGATCTTTTTTATGTTTAAGCCCATTGTTGCAGACACTGTGTCAATCCATCTACTTGAGAGTCCTCTTCTTTTTAGTTGCCCTACTACACTTCCAAACATGATGTCCTTCTTCAGGCAATGATCCCTCCTGACAACATGTCCAAAATACATCAGATGCAGTCTAGCTATCCTTGCTTCCAAGGAGTAGTCTAGTTGCACTTCTTCTAGGACTGTTTGGTCTTTTTCCAGTCCACGGTTTATTCAATATTTGTTCCCAGCATGATTCAAAAGCATCAATTCTTCTCTTGTCTCCCTTATTCACAGTCCAACTTTCACCACTGTATGTATTATGCAACTGAAAATAACATGGCATGAGTCAGGCACACCTTCATCTTCAGTGTGACATCTTTACTTTTTAGCACTTTAAAGAGAACTTTTGCAGCACCTTTTCCTAATGCAATGTGTCTTTCGATTTTTTGACTGCTGCTCCTGTGGGTTTTGATTGTAGAACCAAGGAAAGCAAAATCTTGGACAACCTCAATCTTCTCTCCATTTATCATGAAGCAGCATACTTACCCAGGTATAAGGATTTTTGTTTTGTTGATGTTGAGGCACAATCCATACTGAAGACTATGTTCTTTAATTTTCATGAGTAAATATTTCAAATCATCTTCTCTTTCAACAAGCAGAGTTGTGTCATCTGCATAACACAATTGTTATGAGTCTTCCTCCAGTCATGATGCCACATTCTTCTTAAATTCCAGCTTCTTGGATTATTGCTCAGCATAGAGATTCAAGAGGTATAGTGAAAGGATACAATCCTGGTGTACAACTTTCTTGACTTTAAACCTTGTTCTATTCAAGTGACTTCCTCCTGGTCCATTGACATATTCCTCATGAATACAATTAAGTGCTCTGGTATTCCTATTTTTCACAATATTATCCATAATTTGTTATTAGTCAAATATCTTTGCATTGTCAAAATGTAAATAGATATCTTTCTGTATTCTCTGCTTTCAGCTAATAACCTTCTGTCATCAGCAATGATGTCTCTGGTTCCGTGCCCTCTTCTCAATCCAGCTTGATTTTCTGGCAGTTCACTATCTATATACTGCTGCAATTGCTTTTGAATGACCTTTAGCAAAATTTTCCTTGTAATATTAATGAAATCATTTGATAGTTTCTACATTCGGTTGAATCCCTTTTCTTGGGAATAGGCACACATATGGATCTCTTCCGGTCAGTTGGCCAGGTAGCTGTTTTCCAAGTCTCTTGGCATAAGCAAATGAGCACTTCCAGGGCTACATCTGTTTGTTGAAACATCTCTGCTGGTATGCCATCAATTCCTGGAGCCTTGTTTTGCCATTTCCTTCAAGGTAGCTACCACTTTGTCCTTCAGTACCATTGGCTCATAATCATGTGCAACCTCTTGAAATAGTTGGTCATCCACACATTCTCTCTGGTATAATGACTATGTGTATTCCTTCTACCTTTTTAATTTTTTGTGCATCCTTTAATACTTTTCCTGTAGAATCCTTCACTATTACCACTCAAGGCTTGAATTTTTTCTTCAATTCCTGAAACTTGAGAAAAACAGAGCATGTTCTTCCCTTTTGGTATTCTATCTCGATATATTTGCAAATGTCATTTTAGTATTTGATTTTGTCTTCTTGAGCTGCCCTTTGAAATTTTCTGTTTACTTCCTTAACTTCATCGTGTCTTCCTTTTACTTCAACTGCTTGACATTGAAAGGCAAGTTTCAGATTCTTTTTTGACATGTAATTTGGTCTTTAATTTTTTTCCTGTCTTTTTAATAACCTTTTGCTTTCCTTATGAATGATACTATCTTTGATGTCATGCCACAACTCATCTGGTCTTCTATCATTAGTGTCAAACTCATCAAACCTGTTCTTCAGGTGGTCTTTAAACTTGGGTTGAGATACTCAAGGTCATACCTTGGCTCTCATACACTTGTTCTACTTTTTTTCAGTTTCAGTTTGAACTTGCACATGAACAGTTTATGGTCTGATCAACAATCAGTACCTAGTCTTGTTCTGACATTTGATATTGAGCTTTTCTGTTGTCTCTTCCCACAAATGTAGTTGATTTGGTTCCTGTATGTTCCATCTGGTGAATTCTATGTGTAGAGTTGCCATTTATGTTGGTGAAAAATGTTTTTGCAATGAAAAGGCCATTGGTCTGATGAAATTCTATCATGCATTCTCCAGCATTGTTTCTGTCACCAACACTATATTTTCCAACTACTGACTAGGGAAGAGTTGCCTTCTCAAAGCAGAGTCTACCTTAATGATAGGAATGGGTAAAGCCCTTGGGACCTGTCTTTGCTGATGTGGCATTACTCAAAATGAGGAGGAACAACTATAAACATCCATTAATATTTGGAACATGGAATGTATGTAGTATGAATCTAAGAAAATTAGAAATCATCAAAAGGGACATGGGGCTCATAAACATTGACATTCTAGGTATCAGAGAGATAAAATGGACTGGCATGGGCCATTTTGAATCAGATAATCATTTGGTCTACTATGCCAGGAATGACAATTTAAAGTGAAATGGAGCTGCATTCATCATCAAAAAAGACTTTTCAAGATCTGTCCTGAAGTACAGTGCTGTCAGTGGTAGAATAATATCCATATGCCTACAAGGATGGACAGTTAATTTGACTATTATTCAAATTTATGTACCAACCACTACAGCTACAAATGAAGACACTGAAGATTTTTACCAGCTTTTGCAATTTGAAATAGATTGAACATGCCATCAGGATATACTGATAATTACTGGTGACTGGAATGCAAAAGTTGGGAATTCTTGAGTAACCACACAAAAGAGGAAACTGGGGAAATCTTGACAATGCTACTAGTTTAATACCCCCTTTTCTTCATTCCTTTCATTCCAGCTCTTATCTACTTATATCCCATGGACTTAGCTTATATAGGATCTTTATAACAGAAGTAAGCTTTTAAGAATAAACTTTCAAAGCAAAGGACATTTGCATTAATCTAGGAATAAAATATAGAACATATAACAGTGGACAGGAAATATAGGGGTGAATATGAACTAAATTGTCTAAAAAGACACAGTCATCCAGATTGAATAGAAGAAGGGTTTCACTGAGGGCAAAGTGAAGGCCTTTCAATACCAACACAACACTGTAGCTGCTCCTTGAATATATTTAAAATGAGCAGTCCTGTAGCTTGCCTATACAAAGCTAGCATTTGCAGAGTACCTACTATAAATGTAAAAGCATTTATAACAATGTATTTTATCCTCACAACAGCTATGTGAGACCATTACCATTATTTTCTCCATTTTACACATAAGTAACTGAGTTTCTGAGAATTTTAATAACTTAACCAAGATTATATGCCTTGTCAGTAGTTGTGCCAAATCTCAAGCCCAGTCTAGCACCACAGCATGTGCTGTTAACCAGGGTGATAAATCAACTCTAAGATAGCAATTCTCTACTTCAACATCATACAGTAAATTTGAAAGTATTTCTTACACAAATCTTAATATATTATTATCAGGTATAAGAATTGCTTAAAGGTAAAGGTATACCAAAATATGTGACCTATCAAGTATATTATAGTAGCTTTCTGAGTTGAGAGCCATAGTATGATTATTCAATTGGTTGATAAAAAGAATGGAGTTTCATTTCACACGTTCAAACAAATTTTCCTAATGTTTATAGTTTTGTAAAGATACAAACTACAGAAGCCCTTTTCTAAATTTACCACTTAAAAAAGTTTTTGGAAAGTCTAAATAAAATGGAAGTTATATATGGATGAAATTGATGAGAAATACCAACTCTCTTGGTATCTATTATAAAGAAAATGTCAGACGGCAACACAATGAAGATTATCTACTTTACAACAACATTTAAATTCTGATAATGACTGTGTTTGTTTGTGGGACTGTGAATTATTTTATACCTTATTCTGCTTCTCTTTATTTCCAATTTTTCTTTCATTAACTTCTCCCAATTGTAATAATGTCTCTTTTTTAAAGTTTCATGAATTTGGATGAAGAAATTTAATTAAAAATGATTTTGTAGTTGAATTATAATTTTTAAAAGGGACTGATTTAGCTTACTGGATTATAAATCCATCCAATATTAAAATTATATCTTCTATTTCTTTCCAACTTCTTATAATACCTATTCTTGCAGGTAACTAATATGCCATTAGTGACAAAAGCCCTATAATGGACTATTGAATTCATTATGCAGAAATGAGAAATAAAATTTAGAAAATTTAGAACAATTTTCAAAAAATTATATAGAAGAAGTGAGAACTAGAGAATAGTGAATCATGAAACAGGCAACTTAGAACACAATAAGAAAAACCCATAAGTATCAGAGCTTCCTATTCCATTATTATAAACATATACCAGCTTCAGTTTCCACTAAAAATTTGTTGTTTGCCAAAGGTACCTCGTATGATTTTAGCAGAGACTGAAAAATGTCTAAGGAAGGTGATATCGAAACAAAGAAGGATACTGTAAGAAAAAGGAAATTATAAACTGGTCTTTCTCATGAACGTTAGATATAAAAATACTAAACAAAATTTCAGCAAATAGAATCCATTAATATAGAGAAATCATTACAAATAAGGACCAGGTGCAGTTTTCCAGAGTTGCATGTGGTTTAACATTTTCAAACCCATATAATTCACCATATTAATACAGAGAGAGAGACAGAGAGAGAGACAGAGACAGAGACAGAGAGAGACAGAGACAGAGAGAGAGAAAGAGGTATCACATGATCATCTTGCTAGTTTTTTTCAAGTCTTGTTAAACTTTAGTACACATTCATAATAAAAATCAAGAATAGACAGGATCTTCCTTGCCAGACACTGTGCCACATGTCTGTAATCCCTGCAATTTGGGAGGCAGAGGCAGGAGGATCACAAGTTCAAGGCCAGAGGCAGCCCATGTAACTTAGCACGACCTTGTGTCAAAATAAAAAGAAAAAAATTGCCTGGGGGTGTGGCTCAGTGGTAGAGCACTTGCAAAAGCATGTGTGAGTCCCTGGGTTCAACTCCCCCATACTGAAAAAAAGAAAGAAAGGAAGGAAGGGAAAGAAACTTCCTTAAGTTGATTAAGAAAATTTACAAATATCTACAGAATTCAAAACAAAATAAAGATGCCTACTATCATCACTCTATTCAACATGTATTGGAACTAACCATAATAAAGGAAGAAAAAGAAATGAAAAGCATATGCGTGGAAATAAAGTTGTCATTATTCACAAATGACCTATTAGTATACATGAAAAATCTAAATGAATTTAGGTTTTTGGGACAAGCCATATTTATTAAACAAGACAAAAATGCATTAAGAAAAAATGGATTCACTGTACCACATTAAAGTTAAGAATTTCTGTTCATCAAAAACTCCCTTAAAAAGAGTAAAAAGGAACATCATAACTCAGAAGACATTTATAGTATATGATATGACCAAAGGCTTGTATCTATAATATACAATCATAATGCTACAAATCAATAAGAAAAAGTCAGTAGACCAAGAGAGAAATAGACAAAAGACTTAAACAGATGCTTCACAAAAGAGAATATCTAAATGGCAAAAAAGCATAAAAGAAGGTGCTCAATCTTATTAGACATAAGAGAAATGCAAATTAAACCAACCAGACCAACTAAATTATGAGGCTTGACAAGAAAACAGAGCAGTTAGCATTCTTGTACATTGCTGGCAAGAGTATAAATTTATTACTGTGGAAAATGTTCAGCAGTATCTACAAAACATAACATGCATGTCCTGTACCTAGCAATTCCACTCATATATGTTTATCAAAGGCACATTCTAGGATATTTAACATGTATTTATAATAGCTTAATACCAGAAAAAACTCAAAATGTCTTTTAATAATAGAATGGAAAAATAAATTGTGGTGTCATCACCCAATGGAATACTTTATGGTAGAGGTCCACACTTTTTCTATCAAGGGCAATAGGCTAATCTTTGTGTGCATTATAGGTTTCTGTCCCAACTATTCAACTCCTACTGTAGCATGAAAACAGTACTAGACAATACTAAAACAAAAGAACATGACAACTTTCTAAAAAAATTTTACTATGGCCACTGAAATTTGAATTTTGTGAAATTTTCACATGTAATGAAATGTTTTTCCTTCTTTTGATTTTTTTAACCATTTAAAAGTATAAAAGTCTTCTTTGGCACAAAGGCCATACAAAAATAACCAATGGACCACATTTGGCTCTCTAGCCATAGTTTGCTGATCCCTGCTCTTTGGCAGTGAGAGTGAACTATAACTACATATGTAAGTGTGAATTGTTATTGTTGTTAGGTGCCGTCGAGTTGGTATCTGACTCATAGCGACCCTCATAGGGTTATCAATGGCTGACAAGTGTGAATTAGTCTCACATAATTTTGAATAAAATAAGATAGACACATTGGGGCTTCTGGAACACTAGTAAAACATTCTTCTTGGTCTGGATGCTGGTTACACAAGTGTGTGTAGCAGTGTAAATTCATACTATACATTTTTGATTGGTGCACTTTTTGGTGTGTACATGACTTGAATAAAAACTACTAAAATGGGAGGCAACTAGTTATGTGGAGTGGCAGAGGAAAAAAGGGGTTATACAAAAGCTGTTTCTACTGAAAAAATGGAAGAAAGGAAGGAAGGAAGAACAAAAGAAAGTGAAAGGGCACAATGATCAATTATGGGTTTTTTTTAAAGATCACTGAAAAAATTTTAAATTATTGTGTCAAAATTCTGAGGTAAAAGAAAGTCTATGAAGATAAAATTAAATATTATAAAGTGGCTAAAGTTTTAAACTCTTCTTTAAATACTCTACTATAAAATGTAATTCCAATATTCCTTAAGGAAAATGATACAGACGGACTTGATGAAATCCTTAAAAGAAGGAATTACTTGACATTTCACTAAACTTTAGCCTTTTCAAGCATCTCTACATATGTACTGATATCCTTGGATCTGGCTAGTACTGTAGTTAGAATTCAGCCACATGAGGCTCAGCTGTGGAGCCTTAAAAAATAATACCTTTTTCATTTCAGGCAGTGGACTTGAAGTTTCATTTCCTTTCCTTTTTTTTCCCCCACCATTCAAAGGCTGAACCCCAGCCCTCATGTTTACTTTTCAAGTGCTCTACCACTGACCTGCCCCCTTAGCCCCTTTTTAAGTTATTTTTATTTTGAGACAGGGTCTTGCTAAGTTACTAAGGCTGCCTCTGGCCTTGAATTTACGATCCTCTTGCATCTTGCCTCCTGACTTGTTGGGAATACAGGTGTGTACCACCATATCCAGCAACCTTTTCATTTGTAAACCCAAAGAATGAAATATATTTTATCTAAAAGATACAATGTATACTTAAATGTGTAAATTTGTCATGATTAAGCTCCCATGGATTGATTCCATTGATCTAGTGTGTCTATGGGGGATTTACGGGGCTGGTATTTAGCTCAGTTGGTAGAGTGCTCCTCTGCAGTCTCTGAGGTCCCAAGTTTAATTCCCAGCACCGCAAAAATGGGAGAAGGACGTGGCAACCCACTCCCAAGGCAATCCCGAAACAGTCAGCCATTGAAAACCCTATGAGGGTCGCTATGAGTCCGATACTGACTCCACTCCACGGCACCTAACAACAACAACATGGGGGATTTATGGGAGAAGGACCTGGTAATCCACTCCCAAAGCAATCCTGAAACAGTCAACCATTGAAAACCCTATGAAGGTCACTATGAGTCGCATCAGACTCTATGGCACCTAACAACAGCAATGGGTGATTTAAGAACTTGTTTGAGCTTTGGCTACAGCAGCCAAGAGGCATCTTTAGCTATAGGACTCTATGAAGTATTACAATCATTTTTTAAACTAAGGAGTATAGAGGTTAAAGCAAGCCATTTCAGAACTAGAAACCAATAAATGAATTTTAACTTCTTACATATTTGTCACAGAGTTTTGGTATAAGATAAAGATCATTTTTATAAGTCAGAATAACTCACTTGCTGAACACTCTCTTTATAGCTCTTTGAAGTATTTGTATAATGTAACATAAACTTGCTTTCCATTGCTTTTATAATTCACCTTCCTTGTGACATTCCTGAGATTTTTTTTTTTTTTACCAATTTTCTTTTGTTTAGAACCTGCTTTCTGTATATATATTTTGTCCTCTGGAATTATCGTCATTCACAGACCAGCACATACAGACCATTCCAGCCTGATTTCTAGATTATATATATATATATATATATATATATATATATATATATGAACAACAACCACCACCCTGCTGCTTATGACTATGATATTTGGCATTATTTATGGATTTTCATAAAGGGGAGGGGTGAAAAAAGAAAAATATAGTACTGTCTGGCTTCTCACTACCTTCTCCTTCTGTATCCCCCCTCGCCACAGTGGGGTTTAATTTTAAATGATAAATGTGGAAATTAGAGACCATCGAGAAAATCCAATTTGGTGAGGAGTTTTAAAAATCCCATAATAAACGCAGAGTGAAATGTATGATTTAATGCAGGGCGCCAATGGCTGCTATTATGGGCTATTAGCAAATCGGGGCTGAGAGCGAATCTTTATCACTTGGTGAGTGCCGGTTGGTCCTGCCTTTCCCTCTGCTATTGATTTGTAGCCGCTTGTCATAATGACACCGGGAAGCAATGAATGGAAGATGTGCTTCTGATAGGATTCAAGGGGGGAGCTGTTGGAGGGGGAGAGAAAATTCAGCAAGTTTTCTATCTCTTTTGCCTGATTAGATTTTTTTCTTCTTTAAAGAGCTTTCACATTCCAATAAAAATGCTAAATCAGCTTTGTACCAGAATTGTTAGGGTGTAAATAGCTAGTCACATTTAAAGAAGGAAAAGATATAGAAATTCCAACCAGTATTTTCAATGTTAGATGAATTTGACTTTATAGAAATGGAGTTGTACGTGTGTGTGTGTGTGTGTGTGTGTGTGAGAGAGAGAGAGAGAGAGAGAGAGAGAGAGAGAGAGAACATCAAAAGTAATGTGAAGGAGTGCCAAGGCATAATACTATCAGTACACATATTATATAAAAATATACCTGCTTACTTATAAAAATACAAGTGTATTTTTATACATATGCAATAGTTCACCTGCAGTATATAATAGGTGATCTAGTTTTGTGTAAATGTGTCCATTTTATGAAAAATACCCGTTCTGTTTTTGTTTTGTGTGTAGTTTCATACAGGTCATATAGAAAGGGGTAAACTTGTGCTGATGACTAAGTAAATTATATCCCCTAGATCTAACTGGTCATAGCAGACATTTACTCAAAATTTTCAGCATAAGGAAACATGCTGTTTGAAAACAAAGACACTCATGGGGTGATACAATGGTGGAAAAAGATTTCTCTATAGAAAAATCTAAGTTAATTTTTTTAGAGTGAGCTAGCTGTGGTTATGTGGAAATGGTTGGGGCCTCAGTATATACCTTTTTTCAATTTCTAAAAGGAAACGATTATTTTCCTTTCAGGTTCTTTTGTTCTGAGATAATGCTAGGCAATAGAATCTCTGTTTTTGCATGCAGATGTGTGTACATGTAGGCAGTATGATGTTACAGCAATGGATATGGCTAACGCAAGCAAGGAGGGAGGAGTGCATTCAAAATACGTGTGACACCATTTTGTTAGTTACATCGTGATAAACCTGCTTTCTCACATCCTTTACTTCTTAGGCATATATGGATGAGACTTAGTAATGAGCAAAAATATTCCTCCTATAGTAGGTAGAATACCACTGTTAGATACTTGCAGAATGCTTATGGTAATAATGTATCCCTTATCTTTACTATTTGAAGAAGAATATAAAACACATGCATGTAAGTAGAAACCAGGTGTGAAAAATAAATCCCATCTGGATTCTTAAAAACAAACTTAAACACCACCAGGTCTTCTACTGTATTGAAACACACCATGAACAAAAAATACATACACAGGTTTATAGAATTTAATGCTAGGGAACCAAAAAGCAGCTTTGGAAAAACTCAAAATTATTAATCTCAGTGTATTTCACATATTTGTGAAGTACAAAGGACTATGTCATACTCTGGGTATTAATCTCACTAGGTGAGACAGAGAAGACAGATTTTATATATATATATATATATATATATATATATATATATATATACACATACATATATATATAATATATATATATATATATATATATATATATATATATATATATATATATATATATATATATATATATATATAGAGAGAGAGAGAGAGAGAGAGAGAGAGAGAGAGAAAACCAATAGTAAATAAAATGGATGTTTATGGAGGTGTAGGCCAAGAACCTTGTGCATGGAGAGAGTACTTCCAGTATAGTTGTGCCTACCCATAAAGACCTTATGAGAGCATGCACATTTTCAGACTTTGAGAACAATGCCTTTAACAGAGGTTTCACTGGCTATGCAAATAGCTGCTAGAATTTATACATTCCCATCCCCCATTCAAGGACTGTGCCTAAACTGTGATAAATTAGAATGTTGCCATTTATTATGTATCATTTATTAAAAACTAATTAGAGGCAGAAAGAGGCATGTCTCCATTTTTTGGTGGGCATTTTATTTTATCCCATGTAGTAAATGATTATTGTTTGGTCTATATCGCTGTTTCATACTACAATGAATTGCCTGTATTAAAGTAATAATACCATATGTTCACATAGCCTTTGTTCTAATGTAAAAGAATAATTAATCATTCCAAGAGCACAATGAGGCAGTTGTTTCCATATTTTAGATATATAAAATGATTACAGTTATCCAACCAAAAGTAGTAGAATTAAAAATAAAACTGTGAAACATTTTTATTTTTCTTACCTTGCAGTTTTATAAAATATATATCATTCTATAAGTTGAGATAAATATGTATTTCATAATATAGAAAGTTTTCTGAAATATCTGTACTTTTATTTACTAGGATATATGAAAAACAATAATAAAGTTTATTGTTGGTTTATTATGTCCACTAATTATTAATTTCAAAATGATAAAATGAAAATTTTCCTATTGAAATTTTTACCTATTTTGGACTTGATAAGATACGTCAACAATTTTCCTAATTGAAATTAACTTGAAGAAATATATGAAATGAGATTAAAGTTTGCTTACATACACTTTCACATACATTAAGTGACATTTATCATTGTTGTGGTTGCTAGTTCAACAACACAGAGATAGTTGTAGAAGAAAAACAAATGTTTACACGTATAAATGGAATGGAGGGAGAGACTCAAGACGAAAATACATCCTTGTTTCATGTAAACAGAAAACTGAAAATAAAGCAAATAAAGGAAAAGAAGAAGGTAGAAGAATGATTACACATTCCTAAACAACCCACTCCCAAAAATCAATCCACCATTGAAAACCCTATGAATAGCAGAGAAGCACTGACAATAGTGTTTTGCCTGTTGTATGTAGGATCACTATGAGTCAGACACCGACTCCATGGCACCTAACAACAACAACAAGCATAAAAATATTAACAAATAAGTAATTAAATAGTTCATCAAAGAAACTATCAAGATAAATGGAAATGAAGATGTTAAGTGGAATCTAACCTTATGTTTTGTTGTTAGGAGTGGGATTTGACTCAGTGACCCTCATAGGGTTTTCAATGGCTGATTTCAGGATTGCTTAGGGAGTGGATTGTCGTGTCCTCCCATTTTTTCAGTGCTGGAGCTCGAACCCAGGGCCTCAGAGAGTGCAGAGTAGCACTTTACGAAGTGAGCTAAACCCCAGCCCAACCTTATGTTTTACATGTGTATTATCTTCTTTTGGTTTTTGTGGAGTAGCAAAAAAGCATGATGTTTTCCAAAAGTTTTCACAGCAGAGTAAAATATCATCTATGAGCTTTGTACATTATCACATGGATCCTTCCACTATCAATACTCCTGTGTGGTTTCTGGCAAGAGTTACTGCCCATATTTAATGGGGATGCTGACTCACGGTATAGACATTGATTTTGTCAAGGTCAGTGGTGTGTCAGAGACAGAAGAGAACCCAGAGGGTTTTTTTGTTTGTTTTTGTTTTTTTTTTTATTCCAAGTATCACAGCCTCTTTATACCCATTTCCATATCTGTTGTTGTCTTGGATTCGCTAGAGCTCCTTTTGTACTTAGGTAGCATTCAAAGTTTTAGGTAATATAAATACTGAAGAACTGTGTTTCAAGAAATTTCATTTCTTAACATTGTCCCACTCTGGAAGCATTAGGTTGTATGCTATCATTTTTTATGCCTCTTAGATTTTGGATTGGTATCTTTAACATACTTTTATCATTTTTAAATTATACGTGTTTATTTAATGTGCATAGTACAGACTAACATACCCTCTCCCCCAAAAAAAACTAAACAAAAAATTAAACAAATCTAGTAGATCTATGAATTCTAATCCTTTCTTTAATCAGTATTCTGAGTTTTCTTATTTACTAGAAGACAGTTTCAGAGATCTTATTTTAATCCATGTTTTTGGCTAAGTGTTTGATCTTCACTATTATTATTGAACAGAATGATAGAAATACATAAACATGCATAAATTCAAGATGTACTATACACTTATATACATTAACATCCTTATTCCTTTTTGAATATTTAGCTTTTTCCAATTTGATTCTAACTTGGTCTGTAATTCATTGTGTATAGGCTTTTTTAAAAGAGAAAAGTCACACCAGGCATGGTAGTACATGACTGCAGTCTGAGCTACTCAGGAGGCTGAGGCAGGAGAATTCTGCCAAGAAGTTTGAGGCCACTCTGGGCAACATAACAAGATGCTGTCTCCAAAAACAAAATAAAAGAGAAAAATTATGACCAACATAAAGTGGTAGTTTATGGAATCACCATTTCTAACAATTCAAATTCTTTTGTATATTTTAGACAATAAGAACATTGATTTCCTTCATTCTTTGAAATTTCTTTGTATCAATGGTGTTTATAGGAATATATTGCTGCTATTTAATGTTGCCTTTTGAACTCCTGTTTTCTTTTTCCTGGAATTTAAAGATGCATTCACCTTATAGTAAAGCATTTTTTTCTTATGTAACCTTTCTTTGGATTTTGGTTAAAGACAAAATTTTACTGTTTGTTGTTTGAAATAAAAATTTTTAACACATATGAGTTTTTGAAAATTTTTAAAGATACCACCAAGCTAAGTAGATAAGGTTCCAGAGATTGAGAAATCAAGAGAGGCAATAGTCACTTCTATCTTCTCATTTTTTAAAATTTTTATTCATTATTTTTGAGACAACATCTTGGTATGTAGCCCAGACTGGGTTCAAACTCAAAATCCTCCTGCCTCAGCCTCCCAAGTGCTGAGGTTTCAGACATGTGTCACCACACCTGGCTCCTTTTTATCTTTCAGAGCAAAATCATGTTTTTCTAAGTACCATGAAATATACTAACACTTCATGCAAATTATTTGTTTTTAAAGTAGCATTTGAACAACAGCCACATCATTTAAGTGGATGTAACTCATGAAAGTTTTTTAAACCTTCTAACTCTTTAATGTTATAGTTTCATTTAAATGGCATTAAAAGCTATAAAATTGGTCTAAAACATCATTTATTTTTCTCTACTGGCTACTGGGCCAAAGAAAACCTAAGGTTCAGTATAAACAGAATAAATAGTTCATTTAAAAAATGGACATGAAACTTTCATGTGCAAGACAGCACTAGAGGGCACTCTTCAGCAGGTTGCAAGATACTGTCTGAAAGACTCGTATCCGAGACTGAAGTGGTGATGGAGGTTAAGATTTGAGAAGCTAGGGGGAAGAAGAAATGTCATTTAACTTTTTATAAGCTCTACTCTTCTCAAAATACTGGAAAATCTCAATTAATGCCAACAATTCTGTCTCTCTTAAAACAGTCTTAGAATTTTTCATGAAGTATACATTTCTTAGAGATTAATAATCTTAGTTACCTCTTTGTGTTTCTCCTTTCTACGTGAGTTAAGGGTGACATCTATTACCTTATTTTGTTTTTAAACTTAAGTATTAAAAGATTCTTCTCCTTATGTTTCTTTTTATATCAATATTCTTTTTGATAGGAGATAGAAGCAATCATTTATGGTACTTCATTGTTTTCTTCTTGTTTGTTAATTTGAAACGGCTGAAGTTAAACTTGAAGTAACATTTTTTAGTCATCTTTAATAAACCTGTGTTTCCTTTTTGTCCCATTGTAGATGAAACTTTTTTATTTTAATTTGAGTTTGCTTTGAAGCAACCTCTTTGCATACATTCTGTTCCCCATGCTTATTATTTTATCTTAGTTCCCAAAATATATCTAAATCATCTTTTCTCCTACAATCTTTTATTTCCTTGTTTTTTTCTTTCTCTTAACATTTTTATTTTTCATTTCTTATTACACTATACTATAAGGTTGCAGGAATGAGGGTATTCTAAAGCTTATCTCATTTTTGTAATAAATACATAATCTGGGCAGACAATTGGCATTTTAATGTCTGTGGCAAAAGAACTCTTTAAAGTATTGAAGAGTGAAGATGTCACATTGAAGACAAAGGTGCGCCTGATTCATGCCATGGTATTTTCAGTCACCTCACATGGTTGTGAAAGCTGGACATGGAACAAGGGAGGTAGAAGAAGAATTGATGCTTTTGGATTATGGTGCTAGAGACAAATATTGAATACACCATGGACTACCAAAAGAACCAACAGATCTGTCCTAGAAGAAGTGCAACCAGAGTGCTCCTTGAAAGCTAGGATGGCTAGACTGCATCTGACATATTTTGGGCATGTTGTCAGGAGAGACCAATCCCTGTAGAAGAACATCATGCTTGGGAGAATGGCAGGTCAATGAAAAAAAGGAAAACTCTCCACTAGATGGATTGACACAGTGTATGCAATAATGGGCTTAAACATAAATAAGATTGTGTGCCTGGCACAGAATCGGGGAGTGTTTCATTCTGCTGTACATAGCGTCACTATGAGTCAGACCCAACCTTACCTCACCTAACAGCGACAACAAAAATCTATAGTAGAGGTTCAGTGTACAGAGCACCAATTCTGAATGATTATAGTTGGGAGGCAGCAAAGCATAGCAGTTAAGAATATGGGCTTTCACAGTTCCAGGGAAAAGACATGAAATATGTAAAGTGAGCCTTGAACTTGTAACACCAGAAGGCAAGGATGCTACCAAAGACTCAGGGCTAACTTGAAGGTGTTTCCACTGGCTATAGATGGAACAGTTTGACTCATACTAAAAACGAGGAAACTGATTAAGACATTAAAATGTTTAAATCATAAGTTCATAAATGATGCACAAAAAACCCCACATAACTTATTAATCACCTTTGCTACAAACCCAGCTCATTATTTTGAAAGCTGGTAAATAAGCAACCTAAATCACTTTTTAAAAAAAAGAATTTGGACTTTCAAGTTAGGTCAACTTGAGTTCCTCCTGACTATGCCATATGGAATAATTATGTAAGCCTTAGTTTCCCTATCTATAAAAGTGGGATGAATAATAATACTTTAACCTAAACTTTAGGGCTAAAAGAGGTTTTATCTATGTATAATGACATAATAAACACCAAAAATATGCTTGCTATTAGTTATTCTTTGGATGTAGCTGAGATCCCTAATTATTAACACTGACCTACTTATTTTTATGCAGTACATTTTGTTATAAAGTCTTAAAATTAAATACTTGATTTTTGTTAGCTTTGAGCAATAACAACAAAACAGTGTAAAACCAGAGGTAGTATTGCCTTAACTCTGAAATACATTTAGAAATAAAAATCAGGGCCAGGACTAGAGTGAGGCTAGAAAGATACTTAAGTAGCAAAACATAAGGAGATACTTTGAGGCACCAACTCTACACTTGCATGACCCTGATAATGAATGCCTCCTTAAAATTTGCACCCTATGCATTTCTCTTTCCTTATTCCAGTCCTGACCCTGGTATACCCTCAGTTTTCACTTTGGCTTTTGCCTGAAGTTCATGAAATCAATGCCTATCATAAAAGATCATTGCCAAATGGCTCAATTGGTATACAAGGTCATAGCATAGACAAGTTTAAAGAACTTTATCCAAGACCTTCTAATCTATGGACTGACTTTAATATACGAACTGTCTTTGTCATTCAGATGGGTATTTGATTCATAATGATAAAATATCTGAAATAAATAAGATATAATAACCCTTTTTACTTTTTCCAGACATATTGTGACCTAAAAATCCAACTTTAGCCCTTAAAACCTTCGGGGTACCACAGGCCTATAATCCTTGCACTCAGTAGGCTGAGACAGGAGGAGCATAAATTCAAGGCCAGCCTAGACTATAGCTCAAAAAAATAAAAAAATAAAAAAATAAAAGCCCTTGGGGAATTAAATTTGTCTCTGGTACAGTGTGTTTTTGGGTATTCTACTAAAGTTACCACTCATCTATTTCATAAAAGTCATTTCAGCTGCAAATAACTAAAGTAAAATAAGAACCACTGATTTTATATAAAAAGTTAAAATTACATGTAGCTGCAGACAACTACACTGCAGGTTAGTGAAATGTCAATACTAGTGTTTGTTTTGGTCATCATTAAGAGATATACCTTAATAAGGGAAGAAAGTTCACTTTTTTGTATTTTGCTGCCAGTGTATAATTTTTATCAGATCAAAGAACCAGCATTCCTGCTCTTAATAAACATTATATGTACATTTCACTCACGTGGAAAACATTTCTTATGTTAACTCTTAACATATGACCCCACATCCCATGTACCCACACTTTGCTAAGTGCTATAGTGTCCCACATCTGGCACCCACCCATGGGTCTGTTTTAACTCTCAGATACCAGTTAAGAGTTAATAATGGAAGCACTGGTTCTCTTTGTTACTTTCATTTTGAAATTTAAACTCAGACTGGATGCCTATAGTCCCAGCAACTTGGGAGGCAGAGGCAGGAGGATCACAAGTTTGAGGTCAGAGACAGCCTATGTAACTTAGTGAAACTCTATCTCAAGGTGAACAAAATAAAACAAAAAAATAAAAAGAGGCTTGGGGTACAGCTCAGTGGTAGTGCATATGCAAAATGTATGTGTAAGGCCTTGGGTTCAACCCCCCTAGTACCACCAAAAAAAAAAAATTAAAAGTGTGCAACCACTATCACAGACTCCCTCAGCCTGACACAATTGCAGGCATTGCTGAAGGTGATTACAGCTAAAGAAACTGCACAGAAACTTTGATTCCACATAGAATCAATGTTTACACACCCTATTTAACTGACAATCTGGCACTCATCTACATGAAAAAGTCCTTCCCTGAAAAAACTACTCCATAAATTTGGAAAAAGTGACTGTTCCACTAGGTACACAGATATCAACATAGGAGCACAAAAAACATAAAAAAACAAGGAAGCATGACATCCGCTAGGAAATCCAATAGTTCTCTAGTAACAGACCCCAAAGAAACAGAAATTTATGAAATGTGAGAAAAAGGACTGAAAATATCAGTGTTATGGAGGCTCTGTGACATTCAAGAAAATACAATTTAGTAAAATTAGGAAAACAATTCATGGTCTGAATGAGAAATTCAACAGAGATATTTCTTTCATAAAAAAGATGGATATATTTTCATGAAAAAAACATAAAAATACTGCATGTGAAATTCAGTGAATGAAGTAAAAAATTACATTTGAAAGTTTCAACAATATATTAGATTGAGTAGAAGAAGGGACTTCTGAACCTGAGGACAGGTCTTTTGAAATGACCCACTGAGACAAAGTATGAAAAAGAAGGAGGAGGTGGAAAGGAGAAGGGAGAGAACAGGGAAGATGAGGAAAAATAAGAGGAAGAGGAGAAGGAGTACTATTGTTATTAAACATTTCATTTGTACATAGTTACTAACCCTACAATACAGTGACACTATTTTCCTTTTAAACTAGGGGTCAACAAACATCTTCTTTAAAGAGTCAGAATGTACATATTTTTACTTGGTGGGCCATATTGTTGCACCTACTCAACTTAGCCAGTGGTATACGTATACATGTAAAAGTATGAGCTTGTCTGTGGTCTAGTGAAACTTTAATGAAAGTAGGGACATATTTGGCTCTTGAGTCATAGTTTGCTGGTACCTAGTGTAATTATCTTTTCTTCTTCTTTTTTTCTTTTTGTTTTTGTTTTGTTTTGTTTTGAGACAGGGTCTCCCAATGTAGCCCAGACTGGCCTTAAACTTACTGGGTAACCCAGGACAGCCTCCAACTCACAATCATCCTGCCTCTGCCTCCCAAGTGGTGGTATTGCAGGTGTGCACTTTCATGCCTGGCTTGACAGTTATCTTTTAAAAGGATGAAAAAAGTTATGTTCATCCTCATTTAAAACTATTTCTTATATTCTTCATTTTTTTTTCTTATAGAACCAATTTTTCTGTTGTCATTTTTCTTCTCCAGAGCTTGCTTTAACAGCTGTTTGTTTGTTTTTACTTAGTTTAGGTCTGGTATTTGAGTTCCTTGGATTTTATTTATGTGCAAATTTATTTATTTAACTTTCATACTTAAAGGCTATTTTTGTTGGATATAGAATGATGAGTGTCTGGGGTTTGCCCTTAAGCATATTAAAAATATTCCATTTTTTTATGGCTTTACTGATTAGGAAGAAAAATCAGATTGTTAACTGAGTTTATATGCTCATATGTAAAATATCATCTTTTTTCTTCTAACTACTTTGAATATTTCTTATTGTTGCTTATTTACAACAATTTGATTATGTTGTGCCTTGGTATAGTTTCCTTCTGGTTTATTGTGCTTAAGTTTTTTGAACTTCCTGAATCCAATAGCATTATACTTTTCATCAAATATAAAACAATCAGCCAATATTCCTACAAACATCCTTCCCTTCTTTCCAAAGACTCTAATTACATGTATATTAGACCAGTGATATTGTCCCACATGTCATTGACGCTCTACTCATTTTTTTTTTTCTCACCCATTTTTCTCTTGTACTTCAGTTTGGATCATTTATACCACTATATCTTTGCTTTTAAATTTATTCAGTGAAATTTCCCATTTTGGATGTTGTGTTTTCCAACTCTGAAATTTCCATTTGATTCTTTTTTAGTTCCTCTATTTATTTCTTCATGTTTATCATTTTTTATTGAGTCTTTGCACATATTATGCTGTTTTAAAGTTTTCTCACTGGCAACTGAGCACTGTGGTGTACGCCTATAATCCTATCAACTCAGAGGTGGAGGCAGAAGTATCAAAGTTAAAGGCCAGAGGCACTCTGCATAACTTAGCAAGACTCTGACTCAAGAGTAAAAACAAAAAAAGGTTGAGGGTGCAGTTCAGTGGTAGAGCACTTGCAAAGTATGTGCATGGGCCTGGGTTCAATCCCCTAGTACCAGAAAAAAGGTTTTTGTGTTGCCATCATCTCTGTTGTTTCTAGATCTTCTACTAATTGATGTTTCTTTGGGTATTGGGTCACATAGTGTTTTGTTTTGTTTTTTTGAACTTGATGCTGGACATTATGGGTATTAAGTTGTTGAGTCTGGATGTTGTTTTGTCCTTTAAAGAAAGTCAGTGTGTTTTAAAGTAGTTAAGTTACTTTGGAATCAGGTTTTTTTTTGTTTGTTTTTTTTTTTGTTTTTTTTTTTTCCCTTTTGAGGCTTTTGTAAATCTGTTTTGATCAAGCTAAAGTAGTCTTTGCCTGCAGCTGAGCCACTCTGGCATCTGATCCCATCAGATCAGGGGAGCTAAGCAGGGTTGGGCCTAGTTAGTATTTGCATGAGAGACTGCCTGGGAATACCGGGTGCTGTAAGCTTGGGAGAGGGACCTGGAAACACACTCTCAAAAACCAATCAGCCATCAAAAACTCGATGGATAGCAGAGAAGCACTAATAGTGCTGTTTCACTTGTTGTACAAAGGGTCACTATGAGTTGGACACTGACTCAGTGGCACCAAACAACAACAACAACAACAAAGAAGTCTTTACTCAAGAATTCTTTTAGACTTACTACTAGCTAAGTCATGATCTTCTAAGGGCGCTATTAATGTTCTACACGGTCTGCAACTCTTTCCATGCTAGCTGGTAAGAATTAGAATGTTTCCCAGTCTTGTGTGCTCTCAAAATTGTTGAGCTCACAATTCCCTGGTAGTTCTCTTCTTAGTCCTGTGAGTTTCACCCTACATGTATGCAGCTTAATATTTAGCCAAAGACTCTAGGGTAATAGGTCTCAGAATGTTGGCCAGAGTCCCTTGTGAAAAGGGTCTTTGATATTTTTTGGAGTCCTCTAAGTATAAAACTAATAATAATAAATATATTATAATACAATATCTATGAGTTCAAAACTTTTTATAATTATACTAAGATGTTATCTACTTTTCTACTCTCATTCTTTCAGTATGTACAGTGAAGTATTCCAGGGCTATGTGACATGTGATATTATAACAAGTTCAGAAGCAGATATGTAACTCCAGACTTTTCCGTTAAGTCAGATAATAAGAGAATTGCCAAAAAGTAAAATAATGCTGCTATTCTCGTTATTTTTTATTTTCACAAAATATACTCATTTTTCATAAAAATGCATTAAATATATGGCTTATGTTTAAATGAATTGATCATTTTAGATAATTACTGTTTTTAATTTTCAAAACCCTAAATATTGGTGGGCTGGGATTTAGCTCAGTGGGTAGAGCGCTGCGCTGCAGTCTCTGAGGCCCCGAGTTCAATTCCCAGCACCGCAAAAATGGGAGAAGGGCCTGGCAATCCACTCCCAAGGCAATCCCGAAACAGTCAGCCATTGAAAACCCTATGAGGGTCACTATGAGTCGGATACTGACTCGATGGCACCTAACAACAACAACAACAACAACAAATATTGGTAGATAGAATCCTCATAAAAATATCTCTTAGGAATCCTCAGTTTTTAAGAGTGTAAAGAAGTTTGCAACCAAAAAGTTAGAGCACTGCTGCTCTGGGGAGTCCCTAGGCAGCTTTATGGATGTATTTCCCATTGGATTTCCCTTTTTTTGGGGGGGGTACCTTCATTAATTTCTGACTCCTTGACTTCACTAAATGTTTGTCCTTTTCTCTTCAATAATGTGAACTGCTATTCTCTACTCGGTTCACTCTACCTAGTCTGTGGTCTGGAAAGTACTTCGAGACAGAAGTTGGTGGTTGTGGGAACTGCCTTATTTCCTTCTAGCAGAAACCAGAATCCTATGCTTTTGTGATGTGTCTAAATCTAGTTTTTTTCATATATTTTGTCCAGTTTTCCTACAATAACCTCAGCTTTCTGTCAAGAGGCACTTTCTAGATCACAGCCTAAGAAGAGAAAGCTAAGTAGAGCATAAATATTAGGCAAATCCAATTCTAGTAACTCCATTGGTTATTTAAGACTTTTGTGAAATTGCTGTAGAAGATGCCTCTAATTCTTATGAGAACAGTACATGTGAGAACCATAATTTTCTCCCATTTTACTGTAAAAGGAACTGAAATTTTATGAAGGCAGATTATGGTTAAGGCAGAATCTAAGCCCAGGTAGTCTAATTTCAGAGACTTAAACCCTACGTTACAGTGTCTTCTGTTGATTAAATTAATATTTATTAAGTGGACATTCCAGACATAGCTCTGAATACCAGGTGATACAGTAGTAAATAAAGCAGATAAAATCCCTGTTTGTTGTGTAGTTGTTGCCCTAGTAAAGAGAGACAAGGAATAAATTAGATAGGTAAATCATACTTACAGTAGGGAAATATTCTGTAGAACATTGCTGAAGTTGGGAATATGCTCAGTTTTACATAGGGTATTCAGGAAAAGCTTCATTGGAAAGGTAAATGAAGTGAAATGTGAACTATGAGAATATCCAGTGGTATACCAGGAAGAAGGTATAGTATACGCAAAATTTTTCATATAAGTCTGTGCCTGGGCTGGGATTTAGCTCAGTGGGTAGAGCGCTGCGCTGCAGTCTCTGAGGCCCCGAGTTCAATTCCCAGCACCGCAAAAATGGGAGAAGGGCCTGGCAATCCACTCCCAAGGCAATCCCGAAACAGTCAGCCATTGAAAACCCTATGAGGGTCGCTATGAGTCGGATACCGACTCGACGGCACCTAACAACAACAACAA
>VMDO01022897.1:0-32673 GCA_007922755.1 Pedetes capensis
GTACTGAAAAAAAAGAAAGAAAGAAAGGAAAAGACTTCTTTTCATGAGCGTGATGTTCTGGTGTATGCACTTTCCTTTTCCAATGAAGACAACTCAGTCACATGACCACACTTGCCACCAGCCATGTTGGGAATTGTAGTGTCTAGCTGGATGGTCTGTATCTTGTTACAAACTGTAGGTGACATTTAGCTCTAAAAAGAAGGGGAGACAGAAGCTGCTACAGCTTTGACTTTCTAGATGACAGTGTCTGCACTACACCTCGTTGCCTTCCTCCCTACCAATGACATGAAACCCCATGAAATCCAGGAGAAACTGGGCCTGACCTGGATTCATGACAGGAACTGGTATGTGCAGCCCTCCTGTGGCACCTCAGGGGATGGACTCTATGAAGGGCTCACATGGTTAACCTCTAACTACAAATCCTAATGAGCATTCTCCACCCATCCCGCCCCCCCAAGGAGAGAACTCAAAAACCCATTTATAGGATTATCCTCACCATCATCACCTCTTTCAATTGCCACTTTCTCTTCTTTTGAATTTGAACTCTGGAGTTACCTTTCTATGGTTTAGGGGAAGTTAGGGTTTTCTGCTTTATTTCCTTATTTTCCTTATTTTTTTTTCTTTTGCTTTGCGTTAGGATACTCTGATCTGACATTTGACACAGTGCTAGATGCTCTCTTTGACTTCCAGCAAACGGGGTGGGGGAAACATAGCAGTTCTTGGTAAAATCCTTTATAATAATGGATAATGGTTTCATTTTTTTATTTTGAGAGACTCTTTTTTCCAATGTATGCTTTTTTTCTTTTTTCCCAGTTTTCTTATCACTTGCTGTAGATGGCTTATTTTGCATTCATGCAGACTATGTTGCAAGTCTGTTTCATCTAGTAAACTGAAAATTATTGCTTAAAAAATTTTTTTTCTATTTTGCTGAGATCACACAAACATTCATTGCACCTCTTTCAGGGAACACAGACAGCATGTGGCACCACAATGTAGTCAAATGTTAAATATTACTTTAAGCAATAAATTTTGTTATAAAAATACACTTTACCCTGGACATTTAAACAAATGTATCTGTGGCCTTAGGGAAGTATGCTATGTGGGCTTAATTAATTAAGTTCCTACTTTACTAAATACTTACTTTGTACCTATTATCTGAATAGGTTTGAGGCAAGTATTCTGAGGATGCAAAGAATTTGTGCACAAAGAAACCTCTTTCAAGTCATTTACTATCCACCTGAGGATATTCAGTGAAAAAAATCAAAGAACAGGATAGTGATATAAGACCTGTCACATGACAGAAGAGATGAGGATTTTGGGTTTTTGTTTGTTTGTTTTGTTTTTTTTACCTTTTCGTGGATGTTTAATGAGAAACTCTTCTATGACATATTTTCAAATGGTCCCTTTCTGGAAGTAGTGCTTATATTCAATGTTATTTATAAAATGTCACCTTACAAATATACACTTACATTAGAAAATAAAAATAATGTCATCTTCTCATCTATTTTGGACTATTTGAATTATATAATCTTTGTTGTTTCATTCTATTGGTAATGAAATTGGTTTATCTGAAAGTTTTTAATGTCATATACTTCTTTTCTTTAATGGGACAGAGAGTGGCTCTCAGAGTTTAATGCTTCTGATCACTTGGAGTTGATTGAATGGGCACATCGAAGAGTCTCTAGAAAGAGAATATGGTTCTATAGGTGTTATGGTTGAATATAAAATGTCTCCCCTAGGCTCATGAATTTAAATGCTTGGTACTCAGCTAGTGGTGCTGTTTTGGGGTACTGTGGAACCTTTGAAAGATCGTGCTTAGCTGGTGGAAATAAGTCACTAGGAAGTAGGACTTTGAAAGTGATGTCTAGACCCCACTTCTGTGGTCTTGCTTTCTGCTTCCTGTTCCACTGGCATGCAAAGAGCCTCCACCTTCCCTGCCACTATGGATTGACCCTCTAAAACCATAAGCCACAATAAACCTTTCCTCTTTAAAGTCGTCTCTGTCAGGTATTTTGGTCACAGTAACACAGAAAACTAATACCATCATTTGGTAACTGTATACACCTAGATCAACCATGAAGTCTATAAAAAAGCTTGGAATCATCATTTTTCACAATTATCCCTATTAATTATATAGCTGCCTCTCCTTATACTTGTCAAAAGATTTGGTTGGTAAAGCATACTGTGGGAAGTTTCTATGAATGGACATCATTATTGTTAGGTTTTCTTTAAATGGTTTAATATTTGTTGTTGTTGTTGTTGTTGTTAGGTGCTGTCGAGTCAGTATCCGACTCATAGTGACCCTCATAGGGTTTTCAATGACTGACTGTTTTGGGATTGCCTTGGGAGTGGATTGCCAGGTCCTTCTCCCATTTTTGCAGTGCTGAGAATCGAACTCGGGACCTCAGAGACTGCAGCACAGTGCTCTACCAACTGAGCTAAATCCCAGCCCCGTTTAATATTTAGGACACTAATATTTTTCTTTTAAAATCAGTTCTGTTACTGCGATTGCCTCTTTCAAGAGAAGGTAATTTTTCTCATTTGCCATATTAACGCAAATATAAGTGGATTTAAAATGCTTGCACCTTAATGAAAATGTATTCCCATACAAGGAATGTGATTGAAGTACTCTCTTTACATCTTCACCTATTTTTAATGAGAAAAATTTTAAAAATATGACAAATATCTTAAAAATATAGGTAGTGTTGTTTCCTCTTTCCTGTATTTTGTCTCATTGCTTCTGAATTATAATTTATGACTGAGATTAAGAAAAAGAAAAGAGAAGAAAGGGAAAAAAAGGAGGAAAGGAAGAAAGGAATTAACAAGGAAAATACAGAGACAAAGCAAAAAACAACCAACAAACAAAAAAGAATGCCCTTTATCTTGAGAAATCATGTGAAGATGGACCTCATAGTTGATCTAGATACATACAAATAATATGTTAATGCACCACAATTGCTTTTAAATTCTTTACCGTCAGCTAATCTCATTGCAATCATCGCAAAACACTAATACATCCCTGCCCTGGTTTAACTGATTGTTGGCATTTAGAACACATCTTATTTTATTAAAGTTGCAGTTGAAATGGTCTCTCTTCTTTGTTTCAGTATTATAATTTTCCAAATTTAAAAGATTGTGTTCAGGAGCCCAGTCATTGTTCTTGTCTTTCCAGACCTCTCTCTCTGAATTTTCTTAAATCACAACTGATCTAATTTTAACATTTAATTTCATTGAGTAGATAATCATTTTATAATCATGAATATCAGGCTTTCTTGCCAACTCTTCACACCTTCAACATTACCATTGGTGATGTTTATTGATCAGAGTCTCCTACATCGCAGTACTTAATTAATTTCAAACACAGCAGAATATTTTGGGATTTTTATTTGGGATCCCATTGATTTCTTATCTTGCTAGTTTTAATCAGATTTGGGAAAAGAGAAGATTATGTCAGAGCTGTCTACTTATCTACTGGTTAAAAATGTTATAAGCTCAATTATTAGAAAACACTTCATTTGAATAATGTATCTAAGACATGAAGTGATGAACTATACTCACTGGAGAATGACATAATAATGTTTAGTTTAAGCATGAGAAAAAATGTATGCTTTAATGAACAGATGTAGCACATACCATTATCTTGCATGATCATTTCAACACAAAAGGAGTTTATTAAAGTAGATAACCAGATCTATATTTCATATCTTCCTGTGACTCATACAGAACTGTTTTACAGGAGACTTCCACATCAAAATGCCTAATACTTACCTGGAATCTGTGGGGCTTTGGTGTTGGCTTCTGTGCTCTGCCTTAAAGATAATCCAACTTGTCAAATGCATCATTTATACTCTGTTCTTGAAAGGCAGGCTTTTGAATGAATATACCTGCAACTGCTGTTTTGTGGTACAACAGTGACAACCAGTGGCTGCTGGATTTCACTTTAGGCTGACAATTTATTACAGTTTAAGCTGATGGACAAGAAACTATTTTACTTGAATAAATGGCACTCAGAAACAACTTGCATCTTGCTCATCTTCATTTCACTTTTTACTAAGAAATAGGTAGATATTTACTACCTGTTTGAGAAACCTTTTAACTAAATACATGAAATGTAGATTAAAATCTTTTTATTGAGGCCATCAAAAATACTAAAAAAAGAGCAGCGACTGAAAGATTCTTGATGGAGTTCATTCTTTGTAAAATATGAACCAAATTGCCTATTATTTTTTCTTTGGCTTGAAAGAAAAAGAAACGAAGTGTTAAGTATATGTGAAAAACAGGTCAAAGCACTCCCTGGGCAAATAGTTGGATATTATATAATTATTCACTACCTGAGCATCCCATATTGGTCTTGCCTGCCTTCCTAAAAGGTCCATTATTTTTTTCGAATGGAAGGTTTAATGGAGTAAAGCTTTGCTAGATGTAATGACCTAAATAATGTGGATTTCACCTCTGGATTATGGACTTCTAGGGACTGAAAACATTTAAAACTAATGATTTAATCACTGTATTTATTTTAACTTTCTTCTGATGGATCTATTTATAAACTTTGAAGCTCTGTCTGAGACACAGCAATCTTGAAATTTTCCTTTTCCCCTTTTTCCAACATGTATGACATTGTTGCTCTGTTTCAAACAATTTCTTTTCTTTTCTTTTTTTCTTAGCATAGCTCTAAACCTTCATTTCCTCCTCACTGGCACTACTACAAGAGTGCTTATGGCAAATTTGCTTCTGTAATCATAACTTGAACCCATCTGGGGATGAGATTGGCTACAAGCTTAGTATTTCCACTTAACATATTCATGATTAGCATGCACAGAAGGAGTAGAATTAGGATGAATGTTTTTGGAACAGTACAGATAAATCCTCATAAATGTAGTACAACAGCTCTGGAAACACACAGTGCAGAAATGTAATGAAGCTGAACTCTGTAGAGAGTTTGGTATTCTCAGTACCATGCCTCTCCTAATGAACTCATTTAGATTAGAAAATGGATTTAATATTTTATTGGAATTAACCTGAGCCAGTAAAGAGGATTACAATTTCTTTCCATAAATATAGTGATATTACAGGGTGAGGTAGCATGTTACATGAATATTAAGCACTTTATGAACATTGTCATGAAGCCAGAAAGAGTAAGGTGATTATATTTTAATATAGTGGTACTGTTCCTGCAATAATTAAATTTGAATAGCAGTAAAGGGATATTTTTAAAAGATTTAAACCAGAATTTTGTTGCTTTTCAGAGATAAAATGTCCTGTGATTAAAATTAAACTCAAGATAGGACAAATAAGTAACCAGACTCAGCAGAAGTTGTGTTTTCCCAAGTGGGAAATAAATAACAAGCAAACTTGGCAAAAGAAAGGTAACTAAGACTGTGAGGGTGTCTAACAGGAAGGCTCATCCCCTCACTAATCTGAAGAAAAGCCTTCATCTACTTGCCCCTGACTACTTTGATAGATACAAGAGGCAAAGAATATAGCACTGCTGCATTAATGCCCAGACTCTTCCCTTTCCTCATCTTTTGTTTTCAGTTCAAACTCATGTTGTTTTCCTATAAGTGGATTTTTTTCTCATTTTTCTTGTGAAATCCTGTAAGATTCACATAGTTTATGAAGGAGGAAGTTCATAAATTATAAAAGGATACATACTCCTACCATCAATTAACACCCTCTAGCCCTGAGCCACTTTCTACCATGAATTTTTCTAAATCTTGCCAACTATTATAGGCAAGGGAAATAATATCCTGAAAAAAAATTAACTGCCACATGAATCCGATCTAGCCTTAAACAAAGGGCAAGCATTGGCCCTGAAGTGCCACTGCTACTCGTTTTGTAAAGTCAGCTCCTGTGCATATGTGCACCCGAGCGTTCACTGATTTTACAGGATAAGGCGCAGTGAGCACTGCGTGCTGGAGACCGAGGTTAGGTCTTGAGGCTGTGCAGAAATCTTCTGATTAAAGCTGAACACGCGAGGTAAAGTTTTTCAGGCATGTACACAGAGTGAGGTTTAAAAAAAGCTTCTCACCCCTCCTCCACCTCAACTATGGCAGTAAAACTTTCTTCCTTTAGTTGAGGAAAGGTTAGGTGTGGTTTGTAGATTTCTCTCCAACCCAGATATACAAAGAGAGCCATGATGGATGCACTTTTAAGCAGCAGTCACGCCAGGGCTTTGGGATAATGTCATTAAACCGGAGCTAAAGAAAATCAGCTGTTTGCTGAGTATGTGGGAAAAACAGACCCCAAATAAAAGAGATGTCAGCATTAGTGCCCAGCAGCTGGTGTAATTGTGATGGGAATGCTGCTCTGACCTCGCAGGGAACCTTCTAGAGGGACCAATTGGCAGGAGTACTGATGAAGGAAAGTGTGTTTGGGGAGCCCTAGTAGGAATAGGAAACAAACAAACAAACAAACACCAAAACCCAAAATCCATTTTCTGTTTTATTTTTCCTCACAGGTAATCATGTTCTGATTGCTTCTCCTGTTTTGTATATCTTACTGAACACAATATTTTTACCATTTATTAGCCCAAGCATCCATCTCTTCTGAAGAGAATAGATAGAAGTGTGATGGGACCTTATGAGCAATGGCACAAAAGTAAACAGACTCAGAAAATTGTTAACTTTTTATATTACTGAAAGGATCTGGCAGTGAGATGTACTAGGCTTTTAAGTCAGGCAAATTAGTTTCAAAGAGGATTTCCTAAATTTCTTTATCCATATATAAATGATTAGCCTGGCCGACAGTTCAGAGAGCTCTCTTGGTACATAGAGAATATGCTCTTTATGTCTATACTTCCTTTTTGTTAAGAGGAAACGATATAGAAGAAATAAAGGATATGCTAGCAATTTTCATACCCCTAAGGCTGGCCAGTGGGACAAAAGGAGGGGGAAGCAAGAGACTTAAGAAGCTCCAAGAGTGCCCTCATTTTCTCCTCTTTGGACTTAAAAACTAATAAGAGAGATGCTCATTAAATAAGTATGTGGCTTTTATCCCTTGCTGCTTTTTTGGTAAAAGGAAGAGGGGATTTGCAGACTGTCTTCTTACAGGCTATGAGTCAGCTTTCACAAAGGAAACATAATGCTTCACAGTAAAAGGATCATGCAGCAGATGATGATGGGGTAAACAATCCTCAGGTAACGCAAAATATATTGCACAAGAGAGGAAAGAAGTAGCAATGTAGAAAGATGCTGATCCTATGTTCACTATGTTACACTATGTTCATTTAAATCACTCCCTTTTCCTCACACACCCTGTAATAGGCTTACTATCATTCTCCCCACCAAATCATGCACCCAAATCCTATGGTCCATACCTGTGAGTGTAGCCTTATTTGGAAATAGGGTTTTTGCAGATGTAATTAAGTGGAGGATCTTGAAACAAGAGTATCTTGGATATGCTATCAGCCTTAAATCCAGTGACCATTGTTTTTAAAAGTGAGAGGAGAGGGAGAAATTTGAGATACAGGGACTCAGGGCAAGGAGGTCAAATAAAGATGGAGACAAAACTGGAGATGTGGTGCCATAAGCCAAGAAACACTTAGAGCCACCAGAAAGCAGAAGAGGAAAAGAAATCTTTCAGAGCCTTTCAAGAGTCTGATGATACCATGATTTAGACTTCTGGTCTATGTAAGAGGATGATTTTCTGTCAGTTTAAACCATAAAGTTTGTGATAATTTATTAAGGCATCTGTAGGAAACTAGTAGACCCCCAGAAGCCCATTTAGGAATGTGGAGCTAGTAGGGAGTTGAGAGTAAGTGGGAGACTGAAAATCTGAGCAACATGTCAGAGTTTAGTTGATCACTTGCTCAGATTTTAAGAGAAAGAATTATTAAATGAGCATATCAGAAGTATCCATGAGGTAAAGCTGATAATGGTTTCCTTGCTGATCAGATAAAACAGACTAAGACAGAATAGCTCAAATCCTGAGAATAATGAAAAATAATTTTTTCCTGGGTACAATCTTTGTATTGCTGGCTGAATTTTTCAATAAGTACCTGAATTGAATTGAATGATTAAATATATTGTGAGCTGGTGGGGACATGAAAAAAAAAACTTACATAAAAATGAAAGCTCTGTGTCTCTGCCATTTCTGAGATTTTATGACTTATATTATTCAAAATGGTCTGCAGCTGTACCATAGTGGCATGAGATCCCACCTGATCTCAGAAGCTTAGTAGGGTTCAGCCTGGCTAGTACTTGGATGGGAGACCGCCTGGGAACACTAGGTGCTGTAGACTTGGGAGACAGACCTGACAACCTACTCCCCCCAAACAATCAGCCATTAAAACTCCTATGAATAGCAGAGAAATGTTAACAATACTGTTTCATCTATTGTACAAAGGGTTGCAGTGTGTTGCACACAGACTCAAAGTACCTTACAACAAGTTATTCAAAACTGGAGAAAAAACAACAGTAAAGTCACTTTGATGATTTATCTCCTAATGTAAGTATGTATCTTCTTTGAATTTTGTTAAAATACTGAACTTAGAATAAAGGTATATGTATACATGTGAAACATATCATATAATTTATCATCTACATTCTTTCTATTTTGATTAGTTTCCACAATAATACTTTGGTATAGATATTATTTTCCTAATGTTACCGGTCACCTGTAGCAGTAGCACTGTAGCAACAGATCCTGTCAGATCTTGGCAGTTAAGAAGGGTTGGGCCTGGTTAGTACTTGGATGGGAGACCGCCTGGGAACACCAGGTGCTGTAGGCTTGGGAGATGGACCTGGCAACCCAATCCCAAAAATGAAGCTGCCATTGAAAGCCCTATGAATAGCAGAGAAGCAGTAACTATACTGTTTTGCCTATTGTATGTAGGGTAACTATGAATTGGATACCGACTCAACAGCACCTAACAACAACACTATTTGTAAAAAAACTATTTTGGAATACTTTGAAAAAGTCCTTTTATTTTTTTGGAAACATTTTTATCCTTCAAACTACTTTTTTTTAAGGAACTGACATTAAGCAAATTTGAAAGTACTGAAAACAATATAGTGGCTACCCATCTATCTACTACCCATTACCAAGTCTCCACATTATCAGCTCTTAATCACTCTTGTTTTACATATAGTACTTGTAACCTACAAATTCATTTCTTCAATTCCCAATTTGGGTGTGCCTGTTTCCACACCTTTATCACCATGACAGTAATGCCTGGGAATTTATTACTCCATGAATGGCCCTTTACTAATCGTGGGGAGTTTTAGGATATGGAAGCATAGCTCCTACATGTTGTGTTAGAAATCTCAAAGATTTGATTTTTACCACTCACTGACTTTTACTGTGAGATCATGGTAGAGCTACCATCTGCAGAATTTTGCACGCAATCCCATCTGATTCTCTTCCCCCTGGATAGTGGTGGTGCTGGCTGACTTCCCAATACGTGTTCATGAATCCTGGTCTTTAAGTAACCTTCTGGGGTACTTGACCTAATACCTTCACTTATTAATGTTCCACTGTGTTAGGGTTAAGTCATTCATGACATTATAGCATTACATCTATATTTCAATATATTTTCTTCAGGTAGATGCCAAGCAGTTTTTTTCTTTCTGTGTTTTAAAAGCCATCAGTAATCAAGGTCTTCATCCACTAGAGACTGCAATGTAACACTTAGATTATCTTAATTCCTTCTTAATTCATGGCCTGAAATTGCTAGAAAGACAAGCACTCCCTCATTTTCTATTTGGCTATTGATTATTAAAATGTACATAGAAAAAAGTAAAATGAATGTTGAATTTTTTATTTACCACTTTTAAGATACGAGTGAATCATTTAGTATACTTTTTGTGTGATCAAACAGAATTTGTGTGCATGTGTGTATGTGTTAGTATAACTGTGTATTCTTCATTTTAAATAGATGATATATTTTCTACATTGCAATGATTATCCATTTGTTTCATTTTTGGCCAATAGCACCCTTCCCCAATTGACTCATGACTCATTTTGATATGATGGCTTCCTTGCTAAAACCATGACTTCTCAATTTCATCCTGTATGGATACAGCTCCAGATTTGGAATGGTGATTTTACCAAAAAGCCATAGTTCCTTTTAGCTCATGCACAGATGTGGTTCTTTAATTTTAGGCTTTCTTAGTGAATGAAGCTAGGATTACTCTTCTAAGATGAAATACACCATGAGTTCTTCTGAATTGTCTAATTACAATTCAAAACTACCACATTGTTATTTGACCAATTCCAATTAAATTTCCTTTCTGTCACATAGAGAACACCATTTGACCACAATACCAATAATAAAAGAATGAAGATAATACATAATTGCTTATCTACATTATCTTACAAAATACACAAAATTTTCAAATAACAATGACAATTTCACGAACAATGTGATTACTGAAATCAGTATAAGAATTTTTAAAGAGCTTTTTTTTTCTTTTGCAATTATTTCTTTCTTTTTGGTATATCTCACATCAGGGATGGATAGTAAAGTTGTATTATACTTAAAGTTCTTGAAATTGCTATTCTCTGGGTAGTTATGCCACAAACAAGTTAATGAGTTTGCTTTGTCTTATTTTTTATTTTATAGTTTGGGGGATTGTGTTTTTAAAATATAAAACAGACATATTGATAGACAACTTTATCTGATTTCTGTGCCCTAGAGTCTATATTGTCATTCCTCCTATAAATAAATTTTTTTAAAGTTTGATTTTACATGCCATCATTTGAATATCAAATATAAGCATATATATCAACATTCCCGTGTTTCTTACATAAACTGACATAATATTCTCACTTTTCTCCATCCTGAGTTTTTTTTCCTCAAATAATGAACAGTCAGGAACTAACTCCATAGTATTATGTAGTGTAGGGAGAAATTGGGAGGATATTGGCAAAAACCCCAAAACGGGAAAATGGCTAAATCTAGGGAAAATGAAGGTAACTTTGTTGGATGTTTGTACAAAACCCTTCACAAATCCCTGAGCCTGATTGGACAATTGGACTCAAAGCTGATTGGCTCAGGCCATTCAGTGGGCGAGCTATATAAGGAGCGGCACTGTGGCAGCTTGACCTCTTTCACCCTTTTTGGCCTGTATCTTTGACCACCAACAAGGGAAGACCCCGCTCTCCCCCAGACCACTGATGAGGAAACAGCTTTCCCACTCTCTTGCTGAAACCTTCCTTGAGTAATGAACACTGTCCCCACCAGACCATCCACAAGGAAAGACCCCCCTCTCCATCTGATCACCGAGGAAGCAAGAACTGTCTCCTCATGACCACCGAGACCACGAACACGGGTGTTTGCCCCTTGAAGGCAAAAGCGCCCGAGGCCTTTCTTTTCTCCTATCTCCGCCAGCATCCCAAGGGCTGTAGGAGTCGGTGTCCCTCACCCGAGGGTCCTGAGTGAATTGTGTTTAGTATCTATGTGCATTGTGGCACCTCCCGGTGGAACATCCAAGCCAGAATGGGAGGTGCATGCCCCACAATGTAGAAACATCATCTGTTTTTACAGCAGCAAATTGCTCCATTTTGTGGCTCATACCATTATTTATTAGAAGGGCCTGGCAACCCACTCCCAAGGCAATCCTGAAACAGTCAGCCATTGAAAACCCTATGAGGGTCACTATGAGCTGGATACCAACTCGACGCCACCTAACAACACAACAACAACTATTATTTATTAAACAAGTCCGATATCAATATTTGGATTGTTTTCACTTTTATTTTTACAAAATTGTCATTTAATGAATAACCTTGTACATATGCCTTTTCATATTTTCACTAATGTATCTTAAGGATACATCCCTAAAGATGGAATTATTGGAGACAAAGGACAAATCTGTATATAAATTCATTGTTGTTGTTGTTAGGTGCCCTTGAGTCCGTATCCGAATCATAGCGACCCTCATAGGGTTCTCAATGGTGACTGTTTCGGGATTACCTTGGTAGTGGATTGCCAGGCCCTTCTCCCATTTTTGTGGTTCTGGCAATTGAACTCAAGACCTCAGAGACTGCAGCGCAGCACTCTACCAACTGAGCTAAATCCCAGCCCCGATAAATTCATTAGATATTATTAAATTTCTCCAGTCTACCACTTTAGGCCTTCCCATCAGCAATATACAAAATTACACATTATTGTTTTGCCTAGAGCAAAGTATATGATGATATACTTTGGATATTTTATTAATCTAATAGGAAATAATATCCCAGTGAAATATCAATTCACATTAAATTTTAATTTTCTTATTTTTTGGTACAAGAAGGTTGAATCCAGGGCCTCACACATGCTTTGCAAGCACTCTACCAATGAGCTACACCCCCAGCCTCTTTTGTTTTATTTTTAAAATATTTTTATAACAAAGTCTAGCTAAATCACATTCCCTTCTTTCTTTTATAAACTGTGACATGGTAGTCTCACTTTTCTCCATCCTGATTATTTTTCTTCAAATAAGGCTGTTCTGGCCTTGACTTTATGATCCTTGTACCTCTGTCTCCCAAGTCACTGGAATTAGATGCATGTGCCACAGGCCTGGCTAAACTTTATTATTTTTTTCTTTCATTACTACCAATAATACTGTGTTAAGTTCATTCTTTGGAATTTAGTTTGCTTGTTTCTTTTTTCATAGATATGTTCAATTTTTAATGAATATTCTTTTTTGGATGAAGAGTTCAATATATATTTATAAATTCTATGTGATAGATTAGTTTTGTCTAGTTGATACATCTTATGCTGATAGGCTTTTTTTCTTTTATGTTTTGTGGTATTAAGGGGTTGAGCACTCTACTAATGAGCTTTACAATGCAACCAATTTTTAATTCTTTATCTTGCGAAAGGGCCTTGCTCAGTTATGCAGGCAGCCTCTGGCTTGAAACTTACAATTTCCTGCCTCTGCCTCCCAAGTTGCCAGGATTACAGACATACACAATTGTGTCAGGCTAAAATATATGATAATATCTCCTCTTGAAAGGATTTTGTTTCTGTTTCTCCTTGCATATTCTATTATTGCCACATAATATGAGTTTCTGTGTTATTAGGGACATGGATACTTGTGGGGCATTGCCCTGCCACTGGACTCGCTCTGGCCGTGAGCAGGAACCAGCAGCCAAAGACCCATCTTCTGGTGAGGGGGAGCTGGGCACCCAGGAGCCGTGCCACCCAGAAAGGAGGCTTATGCCCACGGCTGCTCTGAGAAGCCTTGAAAAGGCAAGCTCAGAAGCTTCTGCCCACGGCAGCCCCTTTCTTCTTTTCTTCCCAATGAAGACTCCGAGTGCTCTGCTCCAGCAGCTCTTTATTTCTTCCTTGTCGGTATGGACCCAAACTGCTCAGTGTACCGCCCTTATATACTCTTCTGGGGCTTGTCGGGGACCAATCAGAGGCAGTTACCTCATACAGGTTTCAGCCAATCAGAGGGGATATTCAAATTTGGTTTTGTAGAAGTAGCCAATCAGGGGTGGTTCCAGAATGGTCCGATCAGGAGCCATTCACGGGTTTGGAAACAGCCAGTTGGTGTCGAGGGGCTGGAGGCAAGGGAATAGATGCCAGAGCCATTTGGGGAGCTCGATGACCCTGAGTTCCAGGATGTAGGGCAAAGGTGACTGCCTGGGGAACAAGCTTCAGTCCTCCAAGGGAGCCTAGATAGGCCGTGGGGTGAACTGCCTCTCTAGGCCATGCCCTACAGATACTAAACTTGTTATATCTTCATTTTGAGTTGAATTTTTATACAGTATTTTACTTAATCTTTTCTCCTAGAAATAAGACTGGAAACTCTAATTTCTCTGTATTTGCATTTGGCTGTCCTCAGTCTATTTTTAAAAGTTTTTAGTCTTTCTGAAGTTATTATCAACCTACTGTGGTTTGGAGCTCTTCTTCCATCTGCTTCTCATATTTTCTGTTGCAAATTCTGCATGTAGTAGTAATAATAGGAACAGTGGGAATTTCACCTGATTGCTCTATTTCAGTGTGAGGATGATTTTAAGATTCATATTTTGATCCAAAATGATCCATATGTGGATGAATCTCTAGGTTGAGATTATACTTTGTCATCAGATAAATTTACTGCCTGGTATGTATGGCTTACCCTTGCTGTATGAAATATTTGTACAACTGGGATTTCTTACCTTGAATTGGTATTTGAAACTGGAGATTAGTTCTGTTCAGCTGTTGTACTTTCTGAAATCATAAAGTTTCTTTGAATTTAGAGTTTTAAAATAGTTCTTGTTTCCACTGTACTCTACAAAATTTTGAAATGAAAATAAGTTTTATGTGCTATTTCTATTATTCTTAACAAATGTGATAATAGTATATTCAACAAAATATTTAGCATTAGAAATCTTCTGTCCATGTTCTCTCCTTTATTTCATTGTTTTATTTCACCTTTTATGGGAAAACAATTTTCAGTGTAGGATGCAAATAGAATAAGCTAGGATCTATTAGTATGTAGAATTTTTTAAAAATTTCTCTAGCATAACGTATTGGTTAAAAGTGACAGAAAGAAACCATGTTTGCTTCGAGGGTTTTGTCAACATGATAACTTCAATATTGCAGTTGGGTAAAGAAAGACTTTTTAATAAATATGTGTTTTGTATAACCTTGTTGATAGGATGGTTTATCTGTAGGAAAGCCTTCAACCTTACCACTGTGGCATCTAATCATATTAGATCTCTGAAGCTAAGCAGGGTCAGGCCTGATTAGTACTTGTCTGGGAGACTGTCTGGGAATACCAGATGCTATAGGCTTAGGAGAAGGACCCAGCAACCCACTCCAGAAAACAATCGGCCATCAACAACCCTATGAATAGTAGAGAGGCACTGACAATAATGTTTCACCTATTGTACGTAAGGTTGCTATGAGTCACACAGCGACTCAACAACACGTAAAAACAACAGCACTCTGTAGGTAATATGATCTTATGGATATGCTAATAATGTGTAAAATTTAATGTTATGAATTGATGGGGAGTGGGAGAGTGAGGAAAAGAAATTAATAATGGCTGAGTGGCAACAGAGCCTATCTCAATTGTTGGTAAAACAATTGGTAAAAAGAACTTGTGGACTTGCTTGTATTCCTTTGTATTACAGAAGTAACATGTACTCTTTTTGTTCTGCTTAAGCATTTGCATCAGATGGGCCTGACTAACTCCTCTGCTATATATTTTCTGGAAGGGAAAGGACTTTTTTTTTCTGCTTGTAGCCCAAGTAGCATGCATAGGGAACACCTCCTTATGTCAGCTGTGGGACAAGACCTGCTGGCCACATGGGGCTGATGATCATTGCTGAAGTTGATTTGCTATCTTTTTTCCATGGGAGCAAAGGACTTTTCCATCCACTTCATGTGGAGTCTTTCTTGGTGACCTAAATACCTACAACCCATGCACTGATTTGACACCTTGGGACTGCTGGTTGGTTACAGTCAGTTATATTCTTTGCTATTCTCCCTGCAGTCCGATGACTCCTCTGAGGAAGGCAATGTGTGACTTGCTTCACAAATACCAAGTAAGTGCTAGATCTTTTCCCCCAAGACGGGATGTAACACCAAAGATACAGAATGGCAGATACTGTATTTGATTTAATTAATCTACTGCTGAGTTTGGACACTTTACATTCATTAATCATTAGCAAATTTAGCACTGAGTGATATGGTTCATTTATGTTTGTTTTTATGGTACTCAGGGGCTGTGCTGAGAACCTCTTGTGTACTTTGCAAGTGCTCCATCACTAAGCTACACCCCCAGTCCATTTTTTATTATTTATTTTGAACCAGGGTCTCTCTAAGCTTTGCACGCTTCCTCTGGCCTCGAGCTCACACTTCTTCTGCCTCTGCCTCCTGAGTTGTTGGGATTACAGGTGTGCAATACTACACCTGGCTCCTTTTATAATTGGAATCAGTGAAAACATTTAGATATTTTTCTTATACATTACATTTTTTCAAGCTTTCCTAAGCATATAGTTGTAAAATTGATTCTTTGAGCTTATGTACAGCATACCTACTTTAGTTAATTTTGGTCCCATCATTTATACTGCCATGTTTTGAATTTTGATAATGACATCCAATTGTATTAGATAGTACAGCCAGATTGAGGTCATGTGAAAATTTAATCAGCATGATTTCCCTTTCTATAATGAAGACATTAATAAAAATATTGACTGGTTCAAGGTCAAGGACAGACCATTAAATATGTTATTAAAATATCTCTCTAGATATATTATACAATAGTTTAATGCTTTTCTGCATTCATTTGACAATTATCTATTGAATTTTCACAATGCAGCATAGACTAATTGTGATCCCTGGTAGAACAATACAAACATTAAAGAAGAAAACTGTCTTTGTAAAGTAGACAGGGCTGATGATGGGCTATATAGGATATGGGACACATTATAAAAAGTATCTCATTAGGCAAATTAAGGCTTTATTTCCTAAATAAAAAGTACCTCTTTTATAGGAAACACTGTATTGCTAGGGCATATATTTTATTGAGAGGAATTTGATGAACTTAACCTTCCTAGGAGCTCTGGAGCTGCCAACTGTATTCAAAACCCAAACTTTCTTTGGTGGATTCTAAACAATCTGATATATTCATCCCTTTGTGATCAGAATAATTTCACTTACTACTTGGTGTTCACATTTATGTTCATATTTTGCTCTTGAAAGAGGGCTTACATTAATTAAGAAAGAATGATTACTCTTCCTTTTAAGAGTTATAGGAACACAGAATGGAGGAATCACTACCTATTTTATCTTTCAACTAAAGTTTTGTAGTCCTCTTTCCAGGGCATTAAATTATAATTCTAGGGGCTGCTAGATAGGAGCTATGTTTCTCACAGATCTTGCTGTGATTGTTCAGGGTCCATGTGCTAGTTCTCAATAACGAATAGCAGCAGAACTGATGTGTTTCATCAGTGCGTCAAAGAGCTTTTGATATGGTTATGTCTTCCCTATGCTTTATTTCCCTTACTATCACCTGTAAAGAAAATATATGATAACCTCCTACAGTAGTGCTCAAAATGTTGGGTTCTAAGATCTCATTACACCTTATACAATATAGAAGCTCTCAAAGGCTTGGATACTTATGGATGGTATTCATCAATATACAGAACACTTGAAGTGAAAATTGAGAAAAATTAGTATTTGTTTTAATACATTTATCACAAAAAATTTAATTTTTATGACAATCATACTTTTAACTTTTAATATGTAGTAAACAGATTGGTACTGTTTCATCTTTTAGAAATTTCCTTAATGTCTTTCTTAATTCTTCATTAAACAGCTGTGATATCACATGTCATGTAATCCTAGAAAATGTGACTATTCACTTGAAGTAAGAATAACAAAGACAAATAATATTTTTGAATTATTAGACAGTAATTGTACCTCATGGAACCCCGGATAGGGTCTTGGAGATTCAGAGTCCTGGATCACTGCTGCCCTATAGAAAGATGGAGTCACCAAATAGGAGTTGAGGTCCACGAATCAGCATAGGTAAATCCTGTTCTACAAATACCACCAGTATTTAGGTGATTTTTACAACAGAAAAAAATAAAATTCTATAAGTTAACACACTAAGACTTGGGAATTTATCTTTATAAGAAGTTAGAATTGTCCTATCTAGAACATTAATATTAATATAGGACGTTTTGCATTTTAATGATATTTATTCAGGGATCCAGACTTTGTTATTCCTAATGACCTTGGCAAGCAAGATCCAGCAGAGGAAAACTGACTTATGAAGCTTATAGGAGACCCAATAAATAATGGGATTTATCTGATAGGGGAATAGATTTTAACAGGAAAACTAAAGACAGTTGATGTATTCTAGAAATGAGAAGACCACAAAGGATTAAGATTACTTTGAACATTTATGAATGTTTTTCTACATGGAAACTTATAATGCTCTGTTTGGGGTTGATGAGTGGGGCTGTGTATGGATAGAAATGATAGAATGGCAGAGAAGAGATTCAGTTTTATCTTAAATACGGATTAAGTAATAGAAATGATGACATGATTGTGTTTATCTTGAAAGAAGATATTGTGCTGTATGGAACTTTAGAAAATATCCTTCAAAAAGATGAGTATATCTATGCTATGGAGACTTTTTAGTAGTGGTTAATATTTCCAGAAAGTGCTGTGAAGATGTGTGTCCATAAATGCATATAAAGGTGATAAATTCTTTCATAATAACAACGCCTATTAGGTAGGAATTACCCTTGAGACCCTGTTGGAGGTGGTAGGGCTGATGATGAGAATAATAGAGCCCTAATTTACTTATTTTTAGAATTTATGGGCCACGAAAAGGAAGAACTTGCCATTTGAAGCCCTTTCTAGACCTGTATTGAAATGATTTAACTCATCTAGCATAAGAATGGGATGAATGCATGAAAAATACTGTGTAAACTTGACCAGCATCTATTGTTAAGGAAACTATGAAACAGTATGAAAAGCTTTCTTTTCATACTGTTTAAAAGCTTTCTTTCCCTTTCATTCCTAGTTATGAAAAACAATCAGTAGTTATGTTTACAGAGCAACACATCAAAATGCTGAAATTAATGTGTATATATACAATATTTATGTATACATATATATCATATACATATAGCAAAACTGTCAGAGACTATTATTCTTCATTTCAACAAATTAAAAAGAATAGAACTTTGAATGTCACATTTGACAACTCTAAGGATTACATATTTACTTTTGGTTATTCATTATGTGACATGCAGACAAAATCACTGTTACACATATTTTGAAATGTAGCACAGCAACTTTTCTCTAATCATGAATGACAAAAATACTAATTCCTTACATTGGTCTCCAAGTATAGACCCCAGAGCAGCAGGAGCACCTCCATCTGGGAATTTGGTATAAGTACAATTTTTGAGTTCTGCCTCAAGCATAGTGAATCCAAAACCCTGGAGTTGGGGTCCAACAATCTCTACTTTAATAAGTCTTCACACAATTTTGGTATAGGCAATGTTTGACATCTCTAATCCTATATGGATATGACACTTTACATGATTGGATGAAATTTTTTTAAGAAAGAACATATTCCCATTTGACCATCAAGTCATGTGGATGATGTGAGCAAGTGGGCTTATTACTTAAGATGGGGAGAAACCTGTGTCATTACTCTACAGCACAATCCCATTATCCACAGCCAATTTCTCTAGCCAGTGAGCACAGTAGAGCATTATTTGGCTGGGTTCTAAGTTCCTCTTCAATAACCTTTTCTTTTTCTTTTCTTTTCCTTCTTTCTTTCTTCTTTCTTTCTTTCTTTCTTTCTTTTTTCTTTCTTTCTTTCTTTCTTCTTTCTTTCTTTCTTTCTTTCTTTCTTTCTATCTTTCTTTCTTTCTCTCTTTCTTTACTGAAAGAATATGACAGATAAATATGGGTATGGTGGTGCACACCTGTAATCCCAGCCACTCGGGAGGCAGGGGCAAGAGGATCACAAGTTCAAAGCCTGAGGTGGTCTTTGCACTTGCAAAATATGTGCAAGGCCCTGGGTTCAACCCTCAAATACTTTAAGAGAAAAAAGAATATGACAGATAAACCTTGTAATTGGTGAACATATTTTATATCTATTAAATAGTCAAACCCCATTTTCCTTTAAGAGATTTTTCAATAAATGAGCACTACATAAATCTAAGTACATTGTCAAACAGACACTCTGTATCTGTGATAGATGTTTTTGTTTTGTAAATTGATATTTTTTATTTGAAATGAATAGTTCTCTGTCATCTTCCTAGAGTACTACTTTACTAATTACCATAATTTCAGTCTTCAAAAATACAACCTGATGCTCATAAAGATACACCATAACATAGTAAAGAAAGAAGTATAACTCCAACTCTCTGATATATTATTTGAGGCATATATGGAGATATATGTCTTACAGTTCCTTTACAGGAAAACGTCATCTGGCAAATCACAGGAAATCCTGTGATGCTATCACATTCTGGGTGAAACAGAATATAGCAGAGCATAAAATCACCTAGATAATCTCTTAGAATATCATTAAAATCTTTATTGAGTGTTTGATAACTTAGTTATTAAGACAAAGCCAAAATCTCCTTGAATATTTGATAACAATATGTTGTGTCCAAAACCATGTTTTTAATTATCTTAAATTTATTCAAGCCATGTTATAGGACTAAAATAGACAATTTGGGAAGTATAAGTTAAAATATAGCCTGCAGCTGTAGCCCTGTGGCAGCTGATCCCATCAGATCTTGGAAGCTAAGCAGGGTCGGGCCTGGTTAGTACCTGGATGGGAGACCGCCTGGGAACACCAGAAACCGTAGGCTTGGGAGAAGGACCTGGCAACCCCCTCCCAAAATCAATCTGCCATTGAAAACCCCATGAACAGCAGAGAAGCACTGACAATGGTGTTTCCCCTGTTGTACAGAGGGTCGCTATGAGTCGGATACTGACTCGACAGCACCTAACAACAACAACAACAAAGTTAAAATATGCGTAAAATTGTCTTTCTCTTTTTCCATCCTTTTCTCTCTCCCAACATAATATTTGCTATTATCTTTTGCACACATTAGAGGAGAATCTAGGAGATTGAACATTTGGTGCTCAGTTTGTTGTTGTTTGTTTGTTTGTTTGTTTTTTCAGTATAAACTTTTAGGAAATATTCTCACTGAAAAATGGCAGTGCTGAAGAAATCTCGTAGATCTGTGTATCCACATTTGCATCCTGGATACAGAACTTTTTGTCTCTAAGTGTTCATTTGACTTTATACATGGCATTACTATTGCTTTATTCGAATGAGTGTAACTTAAGACTTACCAGCTAAAAGATAGTAACTTTAAGAGCAAGAAATACTTTGGGAATTTTATATACTTTATTAGTTCCTTGGGCCAGTTAGAGTTCAGAGTGTTTACTTATGGAAGCATATTTTAAGCAAATTCTACTGACATTAATGTGTTAGTTTATTAGCACTATTATATTAGTCATCTTGGCATTATTACAATGAAAGAAAAAGTTTTATTTAGCTCATGGTTTTGGAGGCTCAAGGTCATTGTGCCTGCATGGGATCAGTTCTGCTGAGGGCTGCATTATGGCATGATGGAGGGTGGATGGCAAATGGTTGATGGCAGTAGAAGAGGATCAAGTGTAGGATCAAGCTGTCTCTTATGGAACAGGAACAAAGAGAGAGAAAATGGGCATGGCCAAGATTTCTCCTTTTTTGTAACAACCTCCTCTTGAAAACTACTGAAGTAGTTGGCTAAGAAATGCCTCATGCTCCCCATGACCTAAAGATCTCCTATTATCTGTCACCTCCCATAGATTTCAATAATTCCCAACAGTACCACATGGGGACCAAGCCTTTAATCACAGCAGGACCTAGAGGGACACTACATATACTCAAATCATAGCAGCTGAAATCCTCTCTAATACAATTAGAAACCTGGGAGGCTTGGATTTGTAGTCAGAGGAAGCTAAGATCAAACACTAGCTCATCCGTTTTCTTTCTTTTTAAATTATTAACTTATAATATTTGTACAAAATAATTAAATTCATTATGACATTTTCACACATTATGCAGTGTAATTTGGTAATATTCATCCCCTCTTTACCCTCTCCTATTCCTTCCCCACTCACACTGCCTTCAACCAATGCAACCCCTTATAGTTTCATGTCCTTTTTTCCTTTGTCCTTTTCCTTTTTTTTTAATAAATATACATTCTACATATGACAGAAAATATGAGATGTTTATCTTTCTGAGTTTAGCTTATTTTGTTTAATATAATGATCTCTGACATAATGACATAACTTTTGGATTTTTTTATGACTGAATAAAACTCCATTGTGTTTATATACTGCGTTTTCTTTATCCATTGATGAGTACCTATATTGATTCTAAATTTAGCTATTGTAAATACCTCTGCAATGACCATGGACATACAAGTATCTTTATTGCATGATGTCTTTGATTTACTTGGGAATATACCCGAGTCGTATAACGGGATCATATGGTAGTTCTAGTTCTAGTTTCTTGAGGAATCTCCATATTGATTTCTGTAGTGGCAGAACAAGTTTACATTTTCACTGATAGTGTACACTGGCTCCTTCCTCCCCATCTTTGCCAGCATTTGTTGTTTTCTTTATGATTGGCTTCTGCTTGTTACTGAAATTCTTTATATCTATTACCCTACTTCCAAAAATGAAACAAAACAAGCCTTGTAGAATTAATTGTTCTGATGTATACAGTATATATGTATTTGTGTGCACCTGTGGGTGTGTCTGTAGAAAGACAGAGAGTTACAGAGAATTACAGAGCGCTCATCACAGTGTACAGAAGAGTGAGCGTTGGCTTAGGGGCATTTATAGTTATTACATATTTTAATTTTTTCTCTAGGATTTGGCATATAAAGATTTAAAACCTTGGAAAGACAGAATTATTAATAAAGAGGCTACAACTTTTCTTTCTGTTAAATTACTTTTCTCCCCATACTCTGTACATATACTATATTTCTGTGAGTTAAGAAGCATATTTATATAACTCCACTGCACACAAAATTAAATATAGAGAACCAAAAATGGCTTATTTATCCCCAAGCATGTGCAGAATGAGTTAGAACATAGAAATGGAAAAAGATAGACTATTTAGATTCATTGATCCTAGGCCATTCTTTTTGTTCTTTTCCTCAAACACTTCCTCTCTTTTTCTGTTCTTTGACCACCAAGGACTTCAGCTGTATCTCTTGACTTTCTAGGTTCTTATTTTGAAGTATTGCTCAGGTGCTTGCTCTTGCTTTCTCTCTCTGTCTCTGTCTCTGTCTCTCTCTCTCTCGCTTGCTCTCTCACTCTCTCACTCTCTTGCTTACTCTCTTGTTTTTTTTTTTTTTTTTTTGAGTATTGCAAGGTTGAACCTAGGATCATGCACACGCTAGGCAATTTCTCTGTCACTGAGTTGCACCCCAGATCCTTTATAATTTGTGTTTTGGCACATAGTCTCACTAAGGTGCACAGGCTGCTTCTTGTCTAGTACTTGCAATCCTCTAGCTCAGCCCCCAAATCACTGGCATTATAGTCATGCACCACTATACCTGACTTTTCTGTCATATTATTATGTTAATAATAATAATAATAATAATAATAATAATAATAATAATAACTGAAGAAGTCATGACTTTTGGCTTTTTTTTCCTCAGTGATTTTCAATGTATGGGATAAGATGTTTGGGATGAACTTGGATATTGGAATTTTGTGCTTACTGTGGTAAATAATGAATAAGAGTAAAGAATAAAGTGACAATGGACCCAACAGCATGATACAAATTTTGGTAGTAAGACAGAAAGAGCTGAAGGACACATAGGTGAAGGAGTCTTGACAGAAGTACACAAATATTATTTAGGGATATGGGTGATATGCCTAACTTCCAGGTTCACTGAAAATCTTTACAGGACTTTGTCTTGCTAATCTAGTGTCAGGAGACAGGTAGACAAAGGGTGTTGTTCTACTTCCAGCTGGGCAAGACTGTACATAGTGTGGCCTGGTTGACTCAAAGGTAGATGTACATACAAAGTATATGTATGTAAGGAAACTCATGGTTAGTCAAAATTCCCACAAATTATACAAATACAAGGTGTGGTCAAAAACCACATTGAATGTTTAAATAAATTTTATTACAGTAAAAGGCACATTGCCATTTATCCCCTTCATCATACCCCTCATGTCCCAGAGCCCACTTACCCCATCATTCTTGCCCTTTCTGAAGCAGTGCTGAAAATCCCTTTTCAGGAGTGTCCTTAGTTTCATCCTCCATCATGGCAATACTCTTCTTCACACATTGTTTCTCATACAGAAATTTCTGTCAAATAAAAACATTATGGTGTGTCCTCAGCCACCCTATTCCCTGGATTTGGCATGATGTGACTTTTGGCTCTTCCCCAAAGTCAAAATGACCATGAAAAATAGATGTTTTGAGTCTATCCAGGACATCCAGGAAGCCATGACAGTGCAACTAAAGACACTCAGGAAAGAGGATTTCCAGAAGTTTCAGAAAATGGCAAGAATGATAGGATACATGTCTCAAAGCCAGGAAAAGTATTTTGAGGTGTATTAATGGCACTGTGTCCTCTACTGATTTTTTTTAAACTTGAATATTCACTGTGTATTTTGATCATACCTTGCAAATAGATCAAAAGTTCTGGTGTTTGCTATTATTAGTTTATCTTTTTTGTGCATATTTTCATTCATATATGTTGTTGTTGTTGTTGTTAGGTGCAGTCATCTCAGTATCTAACTCATAGCAACCCATGTACAACAGACAAAATGGTATTGTTGTGCTTCTCTGCTATTCGTAGGGTTTCCAATAGCTGATTGTTTCTCTGGAGAGGGTTGACGGGTCTTTCTCCAAAGTCTATAGCACCTGATTTTCCCAGGTGGTCTCTTATCCAAGTACTAAGCAGGTCTGAACCCGCTTACCTTTTAAGATTTGATGTGATTGGATGCCACCATGATAATGGCTCTAGGCTTCGTGTGTGTGTGTGTGTGTGTGTGTGTGTGTGTGTGTGTGTGTGTGTGTGTGTAATTTTGGTCATGAGCTGTGTTGCAGATACTGTTTTTAATCACAAACTTAACTTTATTTGCCTTTGCACACAAGTTCTTAGCTGATCCTAACACTTTTATATGGGCCTAGTAATTTAAGAGTTTTTACTGTAAGAAATATACAAAATAGTAGTAAAAGGGATAAGAATTCTTGGCCTCTGGTTTACACACTGGTTGATATTTATACAATGATTTGAAAAGATTGTGGGTTTTCTCCTAGAGTAATAGTATCATTTACTTTTATAAATAGTAATAATGTTCTTTCCTAAGCACTGAGTGAAACATTTTTTGGTTAAAAGGTTGTCCAATTCAGGCACACAAACAAGACCTATAATTATGAGACTAGGTCCAGCAATTACATGGAGCATATTCCTCTATTTAGGCAGCTGCAGGGAAAAAGAAATTCAACATTAGCTACTCATGGGGAATCTAGGATTTTTTTTCCAATCACTAGCATTTTCCTGGGGATGAATCCGAACCTAGTTTTAAGGAGCCAAAGGTTCTACACTATTCATTATTCCACTGTTCTGCTTCTGAAATCAAATGTGCTGTTTCAGTTTCAACCATGAAGTTTTTTCCAGTGTCTGAGCTTATTACCATACATCGGTTTAAGCAGACTCTCATTTTCTTATATTCTCTTCTTTTTCCTTTCTTTTGCTTCTTCTGCATGATTTCCCTATCCTCACTGTCTGTCTGCTTTGTATTTCCTTGCTCATCTTAGAGCAAGCTCTCCTACTTGCAGCATAGCAATTCTCCTCGGGAGGCATTTAAATGGCTTGTTGTTTGCAGCCCACTGCACTCTAGGGCTGTAAATGGAAATAAGAAGAGGGCTTGTGGACATTTCACATTGCCCTTAAATATCTAGGGAGGTACACTTTGATGAATTAACTGCAGATTTTAAGAAACACAGGGACAAATAGATATGGTCTCCTTTTCTAATCCATGTTATACAATTTTTGTGATGGATTTCTTTCTGTGATTCATCTGGTTTTTGTTTTGCTCAGTTTTGCAAAACAGGTTAAAGCACATTTTATTTTCCTGCTGTGCAGCAGCTTGCACAAAAACATAAGCCTATGTCCTTTGCCTGGTTTCACACTAAAATCCTACAATTCCACATATAAGATAATTAAGGTTCATTTAGATCTGCTCCTGTCCTATTTATTTTATTTTTAAGGGAAAAACTTAAAAGTGCCTGGAGATCACAGCTCGTTTCTTTCTGAGTTCTGTTTTCTTTCACATGTACCATATAATATTTATTACTATATTGCTTTGTATATTCTGGATGCTATCAATAGTATCATTTTGAATATTAGAAATTGCTCAGACAAAACACACTTTAGATAAGCCCTCATCTTTCTTAATGCAAAGAGTTGACTAGCTGACATGAGTTAGCACTTCATATTGGTCTTTTGAACATGTGATTTTCTACCCATCTGCCTTTTCTTGTGTAGTGTACATGCTGTAAAGGAATTCCTCGGGCCCTATTTTTCTCCATCCCTGCATATGTAGCTTTTCAGATGGTCATAATGAAAATTCTTCAGCTTCTTTTCAGATGTGATGTTCTTTACATGACATCTAGAGGCCAAAACTGATGTGAGCTGTAATTAATCTTTCCACGTGGCTATGCAGACTCTAGGTATATCATAAAAAAACAATCTCACCGTCTGCATACTTAAACTTACAGAACATCCCAGCACCAATCTATATTCTGAGCAGTGTACAGTTTGATCCCATCATCCTGAATATATAAGGGATATAGGAAAAAAAGCAGCTTTATGAGGAAAGAAAAGATTTTAAAAAATAGAACCCCTTTCTTCTGAGTTTGCATTTCACATACAGTAGTTCCTGCTGTTAATTTCCACACAAATTATGAAACAATTTAATTAATGTTCCCAACATTTACCTGTGACAGTCAAAATCCTTCCAATAATCAATAATGTCAATATAAAGTGGCTGATTAAATTTTTCTTTCTTTTCCATCAAAAATTTTAAGGGCACAACTCATTTTACTGGCCCTTAAGTGTTCTCAGAACACTGCTTTGACGCCTGCTTTAATGTGCAGATTCTCAGGAGATACAGAAAAGAAGTTGGTTCATGTAAAGGATAATCGATATTGTTACCCCTAGGCTATGATTCGGTTTTCTGCATTGGATCAATAGCCCAGTAAAATAAATATCAGAAACATAGAATCACCAGAGTTATAATGAAGGAAATATTCTAAGTTTTCTTCTTCAATATTTTGAATATTGTTTTTGTTAGTTACTCTTGAATCATTTCTGACTCATAGCGACGCTCATAGGGTTTTCATTGGGTGCTTGTTTTGGTATTGCTTCAGGGAGTGTATTGCTATGTTCTTCTCCCATTTTTTTTTTTTTTTTTTTTTTTTTTTTTTTTTTTTTTTTTTTTTTTTTTTTTTGGTGCTGGGGATCGAATCCAGATCCTCAGAGGATGCTGAGCAGCATGCTACCAAATTTAAATCCCACAATCATATAATTAAATCATGATGATAGCTAAAAATATTTTAGATCCATATATTGTTGTTGTTTTTATGTGCCGTCAAGTCAAGTCTGACTCATAACAACCCTTATAGGATTTTCAATGGCAGATTGTTTTTCAGGACTGCCTTGGGAGTGGGTTGCCACATCCTTCTCCCATTTTGCGGTGCCGGGAATCGAATTTGGGACCTCAGAGACTGTAGAACAGTGCTCTACCAACTGAGCTAAATCCCAGCTCATAAATCCATATATAGTGTGATTAAAACTTTATCCTTTTTATACATATGGTTCATACACACATGTATACATACACATAAGTGTGTATGTGTATATATATTATGTTTTCTTTCTGCATATATATAAAACTAATGTATATATAGTTGATTTAATCCTCCATGGACATTTATTCACATATATTATTAACTATATCTGATCTAGAAACATACCATTCCAGCTCCTTCAAACAAGAGGTAAATAAATATCTGTGAATATATGCATGCTTCTATATGTTATGTGTGGTGTTAGTTTAAATAAATGACCACCCGTTATAAAATTTCACCAATTTGTTGCATTTTGTAATGCCACAGTTTTTGACAGTCTGTTACTGTGCGTTCTGCAGTCTGTTTTGCAGTCTGTTGCTTATATTTTTCAGGATTTTCCTGCTACATGATTTTCCATATCTGCCACATTTTACAGACCCATTCCATGATGATGGCAATGAAGAAATCATTACTTTTTCTTACTATAGACAATGAAGTGTCTATAGAAGTGTCATTATAAATGACCCCACATTGATTTGTACAAGAATTTTCTGGAATACAAAGTAAGAATGGGATTTCTGTCATAGGAAACACCCATATGTAATTTTTCTAAATATTGCCAGATTGCTTTTCAGAATGGCTGCTGCATCAGGGCATGAATGTTCCAGTTTGTCTACATCCTTGCTGGTAATTGGAATTATCCCATTTTCTGAGTTTCACCATCCTGATGAATATAAATATGAAATTTATTCATATTGTTATAATTTATAGTTATTTGATAAGTAGTAAAATTAAGTAGGCCTGCAGCCATACCATTGTGGCATCTGATCCTGTCAGGTCTCAGAAGCGAAGCATGGTTGGGCCTGGTTAGTATTTGGATGGGAGACCCCTGGGAACACCAGGTGCTGCAGGCTTGGGAGAAGGACCTGGCAACCCACCCCCAAAAATCAATCAGCTATTGAAAACACTATGAATTGCAGAGAAGTACTAACAATAGTGTTTTGCCTGTTGTACATATGGTCGCTATGAGTTGGACACTGACTCAGGGCACCTAACAACAGCAACAAATATTAAATAACTTTTCATATATTTATCAGACATTTTGATTATTTCTCTGTGAATGCCTTTTAAAACGTTTATTTTTCTATTGAACTTCCTGTCTTATAATTGGCAATTTGAAATATTTTTTATATTCTTATTCTTAACTTTTATTAATTTGGATGTTGCAAATATACTCTGTGGCTGATAAGTGGTCTTAAATTTTGAGGTGCTAAAGTCTATCAAGTTTTAAGCTTATGATTTATAGTTTTGAAGATCTTAAATATTTATTTTTAGGCATCCTCTTCATAAATGTCATCAAGTTTCTTTTATTACATTTATATCTTGTCCCTGTATAGCCCAGTCTTTAATCTGGAGGACATTATTATTCATCATGTACAGACTCAGATTTTTTTCAACATATGGTGAGGTAGTTTTCTTGAAATATTATTAAAATCATCTGTCCTTTCTCATGGCTTCATGGTGTCATCTTATCGTATATCAATACCTGTGTATACATTTTTCTTTTATTTCCATTAATTTTTTTATCTGTTCCTCATCAGTTTATACTTGTGCTTTGTGTTACACATTTTAAGCTATTCATTCTACCTGGTTGGACACATCACATGTCTTTCTTTATCAAAATTAATTTATCCGGGGCAGGGTGTGGTGGGACACACCTGTAATCCCAGCATTCAGGAGTCTGAGGCAGGAAGATCATGGTTCTAGGCCATACTAGAACTCACTATGAGCTAGATAAAGAGACATTGTCTCAAAAACAAAAACTAAACAAAACTGAACAAATGTAAATGTGTAAGTTCAATATGAATATTATAATTGGTTTATTGAGTTTTTTTATCCAACTTTCTGTTTAATAAGAATACCACTGATAATTTAGATCTGGGGAGAAATTCAAGGTTTTCCATATATGAATGTAGAATATTTTTCCATATATAACTTCTATACATAGCAATCCTAGACTTGTGAAATGAATCACCTGTATGACTTTACATGAGTGTCCTGCGTTTCTTAAACCCTGAGGAGATGAACCTTCTCTGAGTTTATTACATTAATAAATTTTAAAATACAAATGTTTATCTTATAGTTGTGTAGACAGAAAGGCATTTTAAATAATGCCTTACATAATGGCTAACAAGAGATAATGATATTATATAAGTTATACCTGCTTTTACTCACTTTAGGTATAGAGAAAATCACAGTTCATCTTTTTCTGGGTTGAGATACTAAATATGTGTTGTTGTTTTTAGGTTCCATTGAGTTTGGTCCCACTCAGAAAAAAACATTATTCAATACTATGCCATGCACACAATCATTTTATGTTTGAGCCCATTGTTGTTGCCACTTATTTTTTTCTTATTTGACTTGTGCCACATTGGCAAATGGAGATTCCAGAGGCTTTACTCCATTCCTGTCATTACAGTTGATACTTATTCAAGGAGGCAACTCTTCCCCGGTTATTTCTTGAATGCCTTCTAGCCTTAGGGGCTCATTTTCTGGCACTATATTTGATTGTGCTTGTCTGCTATTCATAGGGTTTTCAATGTTTAATCGTTTTGGGAGTGGGATGCCCAGTCCTTCTCCCTAGTCTTTTCTAGTATGGAAGATCAGCTGAAAGTGATCCACTATGGATGGCTCTCCTGATATCGGAAATACTAGTGGCATAGCTTTCAGCATCACAGCAGCATGCAAGCCCCCACAGCACTACAAGCTGACAGACACACGGGGGATATTATATAGATAGATAGATAGATAGATAGATAGATAGATAGATAGATAGATATAGATATAGATATAGATATAGATATATAGATGTTATACAGCGGATGAGAGGGTGGAGTTTAAGGGCAGGGTATGGGCATATGAAAACTGAGTGAGAAATTGCATATATCACAATTGAAAAATAATAGAAAGCTAAAAGCCAGAAATTTAAATACTTTGTTTTTTTCTTGGATACAACCAAGAAAATGAAGCAGAGTGACCAAATATGAAAAAAAAAAAATTGAGGCTCTGAATGACTACATCAGTAGTCAGGAGGTAGATTATAAGTATTCAAATATAAAATGTTTAGAATTCATTCCATGATGAATGTTAACCCACTGAAGAGGAATTTATATTTTTCTATTTAGTTGTCTTATGTTTTTATTTTTAATTTTGGTAGTTACAGTTTACATACAGGAATATATGCAAATCTCAGATGAGGAGCTTGAAGATTTTTACATATGTGTACACCAATAACCAGGTGAAGTCATTCAACATATGCAGCATCTCTTAGAGTTCCCTTTCTGATATTTATACTTCTTTATTTTTCTTGACATATTCCACTGGAAGATGTTCAAATAAAAATGTTGAGTAAATTGTTTCTAAACTTTGGTGCACATTCAAATCTCCATCCTTATTTGAAATGTAACCTGGGAGGTTTTCTTTTTTTAAATATCCATAATAAACATCTGATATTTTTGGTGTTCAGCTCCTTACTGTTTTCGAGCCCAACCTCTAACTTTTCTTCTTCTGCCCCATAGCTAAGTAAGCCAATAAGAAAGCCCTGACATTCTCTCCTTTGGCACTGGTGAGAATATCATATTTTGAGAGTAATATCATATGAGAGGAAACCTTCACCCAAACTCCACACTGAATAGCATAAAACCCCATGCCAATCTTGTCTCCCTTCTTTCTCAAGCCATCTGTGGCCCTTTGTGAGATGCTGTCATTCTTTCCTCAGAAAGCCTCACTATGCCAGTAATCTTTTCATTTCCCCTTGGTGTATGAGTGACATAATCACTATCAACATTTGAGCAGAATTCTGAGTAAGGGATTTATAAAAGTAACTGCAACAATGTTTGTTAACAATTTAATAGAATTTCCTTCTCCTATATGTTTTGAGAGTTTATATCATAAGTGGATGTCAAATATTCCAAGAATTTTTATGCATTCTGTTAGATGATTATGTGATTTTTTAAAAGATTCTCTTTTGGACGTAAATTGTATTGGATAATTTTCAAATGTTAAGCCAAATGTACAAAATGATGATAGGAATCAGAATAATGGTTACCATATATAGTAATTTATTAAGAAGAAACTGTAATGTATTTTGTAATTATATATGAGGTAGGTAATATAGTCCCCTAAGGATGGCCATGTCCTAATGTGCAGAATTTGTGAATGTTTGCTTACATGGGCTAAGGGAGTTGCAGATATAATTAAGTTAGGCTTTTGATATGGGGAGATTGTCTTGAAGTTCCAGATGGATACAATGTAAGGAATAATGTCCTTAAATATTTCTATCTCAGTAGATGGTTTCTACCTTTTTTTTCTATGATGTTGGAGCTCTTTTTTTTCCCCTATCAATTTCTCAAAGACCTAAATGTATGCATTAGGGGAATTAGTTCTTTTCTGTGATATAAATTGCCAGTATCCCTCTTCCCTTGCATTTGTTAAGATCCCAGGCATGTGATTCCATATCTAGGCTCTTGATTCCAATCCACTGTCAATTTTTCTTGCTTTGATTTCTTTTCTCTTTTATTACTCTGTGTATGTTTTAACAGCAGCTCTCTTTTGTTTCTTTTTAATGAAAAGCTTAGGTAGGAATTTGATTTGAATTGAATTGAAACTACAGGGATAATATGCCATGTTTGCAGCACTGAGATGATCCACTTTGAACATATTATTTCTCAATTTATGTAAACCTTCTCTGTCTTATAACAAAGTTTTAATTTCCCTTGTATCTATCTTTTCTATATTTTATTACACATATTCATAGGACCTTTATAATTATTGATGATATAAACTATTCTGCAAACAGAAGCTCTGTATTTTTAATTACATTTTCTAATTTTAAATATGAGAATGTTATTTAAAAATAAACGTAGAGAAAGGAGACAAAAGACAAATCAAAGAGTCAGACATAAAAGCCCCACACATCTGTCAGTTTGCCACACTGTGGGGTCTTGGGTGTTGCAATGAGGCTGAGAGCTCTGCCACTGTAATCTCGGGCATGCGCAAGGTTACCCATGGTAGACAAGTGTTCAGCTGAGCTTCCAGACTAAGACAGACTAGGGAGTAGGACCTGGCAAGCCACTCCGGAAACAACTAGCCATTGAAAACCCTATGAATAGCAAAGAGACACTGTCAGATATAGTGCCGGAAAATGACGCCCCCAGGTGGGAAGGCACTCAAAAGACTACTGGGGAAGAGTTACCTCATCAAAGTAGAGACTACTGTGATGACGGAAATGGAGTAAAGCCCCAGGGTGCTCAACTTATTGATGTGGCACAACTCAAAATGAGGAGAAACAACTGTAAACATCCATTAATAATTGGAATATGGAAAGTAC
>VMDO01022898.1:0-20597 GCA_007922755.1 Pedetes capensis
AGAAGAAGGAGAAGAAGAAGAGGAGGAGGAGGAGGAGGAAGAAGAGGAGGAGGAGGGGGAGGAGGAGGAGGAGGAAGAAGAAGAAGAAGAAGAAGAAGAAGAAGAGGAAGAAGAAGACAAGAAGAAGAAAGAGGAGGAGGAAAGGGGGAGGAGGAGGAGGAGGAGAAAATTCTGAAACATACTACCATAGATAAACTTGGAGGATATTATGGTAAGCAAAAAAAGTGAGACATGAAAAGGTAAGTGTGGTCATCAGTCAGGATCTACGTGGTCCTGTTTCTAGGACCTCTCTGCAGATATGAAATCCTATGTATAGTGTATACAAGCCATGTAAAATTTTACATAACCTACACACATCTTGTTGTATAGTTTAAATAATCTCTGTTGTTGTTAGGTGCTGTCGAGTCTTGTCCAACATAGTGACCTTAATAGGGTTTCCAATGGCGACTGTTTCAGGATTACCTTGGGAGTGGATTGCCACATCCTTCTCCCATTTTTGCAGTGCTGGGGATTGAACTCGGGACCTTCAAAGACTGCAGAGCGGAGCTCTATCAAATGAGCTAAATCCCAGCCCCTAAATAATCTCTAGATGACTTATGATACCTGATGCAATAGAACACTATGTACATAGTTGTTATGCCATATTTTTAGGTAATAATGATAAGAAAAAAATGAACATATTTAGTGTAAATGCAGTATTTGTGTGTGTGTGTGGTACTTGGGGTTGAACCCAGGGCCTCACGCCTGCATGCTTTGGAAGTGCTGGACCACGAGCTACACTCTCAGCCCATTTTTTTTTTTTTTTTTTTTTTTTTTTTTACTTTTTGAGATAGCGTTGCTAAGCTACAGAGACTGTCTCTGGTCTCGAGCTTGCAATCCTCCTGCCTCTGGCTCCCGAGCAACTGGGATTACAGGCACACGCCCTGTGCCCAGCTCAAATGCAATTTTTTGAATATTTGTTTTTATCCATGGCTGCTTGAATCCAGGAGTGCAGAATTTACAGATATGGAGGCAACCCTATTCATGTAGGTAACTGGATTTTGTAGCACTCACTTCTATTTTGAGCTTTGGCTGAGTGTCTCTCTTATCTTATTTCTGGCCCTGAGTCATGCAAGATTGAGGCCATTACTACTACTACTACTACTACTACTACTACTATGATTGTTGTTGTTGCTGTTGTTGTTATAAGACAACCAGATGGGAGAAGGACCTGGCAATCCACTCCCAAGGCAATCCCGAAAACAATCAGCCATTGAAAACCCTATGAGGGTCGCTATGAGTCAGATACCGACTCGATGGCACCTAACAACAACAACAACAACAAGACAACCAGGGTGTCACTTATGTAGCACAGGCTGGCCTCGAACTCCTGAATATCCTGCTTCAGCCTCCCCAGTGCTGGGATTCCAGGCATTGACGAGGACTCCAGGGTCATTTATGGATTTAATCTGTCCTATGGAGGCCTGTGTCAACCTTGGCTTTGCTGCGCTGGCCTCTGGGGTCGACTGATGAGCTTCCCAGAGGCTCCGTGGCTCTTGTGGTCTGTGGTGGTGAGCGCCACAGGCAGGCAGAGAATAAGGCTGGATATCAAAACTCGGGGGTTCAAATCTGTGTTCCTCTGGCTATTGGGGTGATGCCCGTGGATTTTGGTAGAGGAGGGGAGGGTTGGCACAGAGCGGAGATGGAAGCCGTGTGACCCTGCTGCTCACTGCTGTCTCATGGGTGGTGGGGTGTGGGCTACCTCAGCCCTGCACTCCACTGACGAGAAGCCAGGAGCATCCCATAGCCTCAGCAGAGACCACTAAGCATGATTAGAAACTGCCAGAGGTCCTCAGGGGTGTGGTGGTTTGGAGTGTCACCACTGGCTGAGAATATGAACTTAGAGAAAACCACCTTTAATGTTTTCAGTGCATTTCATTTTAGACTTTATCTATTTGAGGTTGGAGTCAAGCTCGGCTGGTTGAACGCTGCTCTGCATTCTCTGGGGCCCCAAGTTTGATCCCCAGCGTGGCAAAAATGGGAGAAGGATGTGGCAGCCCATTCCTAAAGCAATCCCCAAATAAACAGGCATCAAAATCCCTATGCACAGCAGAGAAGCACTGACATAGTGTTGAGTATGGCACAGTGTCGGGGAGTGTTTCTTTTTGTTGTATATCTGGTCACTATGAGTCATACCTGCCTCCATGGCACCTAACCACACCATCTATCTATCTATCTATCTATCTATCTATCTATCTATCTATCTATCTATCTTCTTCTTATCTGTTACCCCAAATGCTGCACCGTCAAACATGTCACAGTGAATTTATTTCCCTTCACTTTATTGGGCCCACAGGAGGACTGGATAGCCAGAGACGGGTACAATCCCTCAAAAAGTAGAGTGGCAACCTAACATAGGCACAGACATTGAGAGGCCATCAGGAGAGGCAGGACTGCTTGGAAAGGCCAAGATGCCCGCCTTGCTAGAGAGGGAGGCATAAATGCCCACCTGGTCACTGTGACCTTTGCTTGACATTGCAAAGGTTTACTGGTGCATGGGGTGTAATGATCTCTGAGAACACTAGTTGATGTCATCATTCCTGGAAGGCCACTTATTGATTATCTCTTGTGATTTGGAGGGAATGTCCAGAGAGTTTGACCTGCCCTCTAGACTGATCATAGCTTTGATTGGTAAAATTATATGATGCATAGTAAAAAAAAAAAAAGAGATTAGGGAAACAAAGAGTTAGATTACTTAAACCTGTTATTATAGTGATAGGGTTAAAAAAGTTCATGCAGTCCTTTTCTGTTTGATGTGATTGTTAGTAAGAAATAAAATTAAGATATGAGGAGAGGCTACGGAGAGCCCTAGCAGCTCTTGGCCATAGCTCAGTAACATTCTTGGCTGTCCGTATCTTCATTTCTCTCAGAGCATTGCAATAACACTTACGTATCTATCTTCCTATCTATCTATCTATCTATCTATCTATCTATCTATCTATCTATCATCTATCTTTCTTTCTATTGTCTATATTTATCTGTCATTTCTATCTATCATGTATATCTATTGTATATTTATCCATCTGTTTACATTATATATTTTGTTGTTATTAGGTGCCTTCAAATCGTATATGACTCATAGTGACCCTCATAGGGTTTTCGATGGCTGATTGTTTCAGGATTGCCTTGGGAGTGGATTGCCACATCCTTCTCCCATTTTTGTCCTGCTGGGAAGCGAACCCAGGACCTCAGAGACTGCAGAGTGGCACTCTACCAACTGACCTAAATACAAGGAAGACAGAAAAAGAATTGATGCTTTTGAATTGTGGTGCTGGAGACGTCTATTGAATATACCATGGACTGCCAAAAGAACCAACAAATCTGTCCTAGAAGAAGTGCAACCAGAGTGCTCCTTGGAAGCAAGAATGGCCAGACTGCGTCTTACATATTTTGGACATGTAGTCAGGAGAGAACAATCCCTGGAGGACATCATGTTTGGAAGAGTGGCAGGTCAACGCAAAAGAGGAAAACCCTCCACCAGATGGATTGACACAGTGTCTGCAACAATGGGCTTAAACATAAATAAGATCATTTGCCTAGCACGGTATCGGCAAGTGTTTCTATCTGCTGTACATAGGGTCGCTATGAGTTGGACTCGACTCGACGGCACCTAACAACAACAACAACATTATATATATTATAATATTACATTCTGGAGAACAGCGGTCTAAAGTCCAGGTGTGACCAGGCTGTGCTCCCCACACAGGCTCCAGGGGAGGCTCCTTCCTGCCTCTCCCAGCTCCTGGGCTCCAGGTGTCCCCTGGCTCGTGGCCCCATCACTCCAGCCTCCACCTCCAACTTCACCCGGCTTCTTCTCTGCATCCGTGTCTCCTCTTCTTTCTCTCATAAGGATGCTGACATTGCAGTTAGGGCCACCCTGACCCAGGACGACCTCATTTCAAGATGCTCCATTAATTACATCTGCTAAGATCCTATTTTAAAACAAGGTCCCATTCACAGTCTCCAGGTGGACCTATTTTTTGGTGACCTCATTCAGTCTACCATAAGACACACCTAAAAACTGGCCCAGACATATCCACTGTGTTCAGTGTATTTCAGTACTCTCTTCCCGAGAAAGAATAAAACACATGGGTACTTTTTGCGAATAGCATCAGACCAAATCCTAACTCAGCAGTGTTTACAGTTTGAGTCTTTCCCAAAAACCCAAACGTTGAAAATCCACAAAACCCTTTCATCTGCCACTTTTTTTTATTATTATTTCCTCCAGTTCTCTGACTTATGGCAAATGCCTCCTCCGAGCAGCTTTCTGCTGCTTTCGCAGTTGCTTTATTTTGGGATGACTGTGTTTGAAATTAACTTGCAATTGATCTAGAGAGGATCTGTTTAGCATCTCTGTGTTCCAGGGTATCCCTTCTCTAGGGCTTCATCCAGCCCATCCGGGCAATTACACCCAGGCAATTACAGGGTTTTAAACACAGATTTAAAGGGTTTCCATAATTATGTTAACCAACGACCCCAATGCATAATAAAAGCGCCATCACAACCCTAATGACTATATAATCAGACGCTTTCCAAAAAGAGGTCACGTCTTTTGCAGATAGGGAATTTTTTGCTGTTTTTATCTGTATCTGCAAAGTAATTATGGTGTTGTTACCAGGGTTTGTCAAAGAAAAAAAATGGAATAGTTATTTAATTTAGGTCCCCTCTCTCTTTTTTTTTTCACTACTGAACCCAGTCCCCCGCTGTTACTTTGCAAGTGCTTTACTACTAAGCTGCACCCCCAGACTTTTTGCATTTTTTATCTGGGGACAAGGTCTCGCTAAGTTACACAGGTTACCTCTGGCCTTGAATTCGCAATCCTCCTGCCTCCACCTCTGGGGTCACCTGGATTACGGGAATGTGCCACCATGCCTGGCTCAAATAAAACTTTCTTTCTCTATGTGAATGTGTGGGGTGAATTCTTCATGGGCAGCTTCAGAAAGGGCTCAGGGCTGTATGTCGGTAGATGATATATCTAAGACAGGTGGAAAATAGAGCCGGACTATTTAAATTGTTGCATCTTCATTGAGGTCTGGGATTTAGCTCAGTTGGTAGAGCGCTGCGCTGTAGTCTCTGAGGTCCTGAGTTCAATTCCCAGCACCGCAAAAATGGGAGGAGGGCCTGGCAATCCACTCCCAAGGCAATCCCGAAACGGTGAACCATTGAAAACCCTGTGAGGGTTGCTATGAGTTGGATACCGAGTCGACAGCATCTAACAACAACAACAACAACAATCTTCATTGGAATATTGGGAGTGACACATCTTTCTCACAGATGTTTGGAGACAAAAGCAATATATTGTAAGTGAAAACATTCTGGCAATGTGTGTTGTTTAGTTTTTTAGTTGTTAATGGTAATGTCTGACTGATCCATAATAAATCTGACAACGGTGGTAGCTGATGGTGAATAGAGCTGAAGTGTCTGGGGGTAAAGAAAGTCACTGGCTTTGCAGGTGACCGGAATTAGCTCTTTGGGGCCTTGGATTGGGTTTGAGCACAGTCAAGAAGGTGGCAGTTGAAATAAAAATGGAAACTGAGGAGGAAGGAATATAAAGCCATTGGGATTTATGACAAGCTTAATTTTGATGTATTTGGTAGAATAAGTAGATGTCCTATGAGGGAGGAGGTTCTGAGTCTTTTTAAATTTCTAATGTCTTCATTGAGTTATAATCTGGATTGCATTCGGTTTATCCAAAGTGTGCAATTTAGTGATTTTTACCATATTCATAGAGATTGGAACCATCACCACCATGGTGTTTATTTCCCTGCAGAGAAACCCTGTACTCCTTAAAGGGCTCGGACTCATATCCTCCTCACCAGGCTCAGGTGCATTAATTCACTTTCTGTCCCCATGGATTGACTTTTTCTGGACATTTTCTATAAACAAAATCCTCTTTTGTCTGACATCATTCATGAAGCGTGACATCCCCAAGGTTCATCTCTGCTTAAATGTGTTTAGTGCTTCATTCATTTTTAAAGGCTGAGTAATATTCCCTCGCATAGACGGACCATTTATTTGTTACTTTTACATAGCTGTGACCAACCTATCCATGAGAACAGCTTAAGGGAGGGACGTTCACTTTAGCTCATGGTATCAAAGGGTTCATTCAGTCCGTGGCTGGTTGACCCCAGGGCATCATGGTGGTAGGAGCATATGATGGAGAAGTGTGTTTCACTTCCAGGTGAACAGGAAGCAGAGTGGGGATACAGGAAGAGCCCAGGGCAAGATACAGTGCCTAAGGACACTCTCCCCAAGTGACCTACTTCCTCTAACTAGGCTCTACCTTTTGCCTTTTGCCACCTCCCAATAATGCCATCCTATCATGAATCCATGGGAGAAGGACCTGGCAATCCACTCCCCAGGCAATCCTGAAACAATCAGCCATTGAAAACCCTATGAGAGTCGCTATGAATCAGACACGACTCCATGACTCCATGACTGCACAAAACCTAACAACAACAACAACAACAACAACAATCGGGAATCCATCAGTGGATTAATCCATTCATCAGGATCTGATTGTGCCTGAAAACACCATCACAGACACATACCCAGAGCTGGGCTCCACTAATCTCCTCTCACTTTCCTAATCCAATTAAACAGACAATCAAGAGTAACCCTTACAGACCACAGTATTTTTTATCCAGTTCACCCATTTTTAGCCATTTGGGTTGCTCTCAAATTCTGAAGGTTGTGAATGAGGCTGCTGTTAACATGTATGTGCAAGCTTTTTGCAGAGAGAGATATTTTTATTATTGAATGTGGAAACTTTCTAAAAACAGAAGTTTCAGACCACCTTTTCCGTGTGATTATTCACACAGTAATTGTACAAATTAACAGAATTCACTGTGATTTCTGTGCATGCAGTGATCATGCATTGACGGTGTTATGAGCACCTTTTAAAATAGATGTTGCTGCTGGGAGTGTAACTCAATGGCGAAGCATTTACCTACCCTGTGCAAGGCTTGCGTTTGATCCCCAGTACAACAAAACATATGTTAAATTAAGTTAAATGGAAATAGATGTTGTCTCAGTTATGGAGGCCCCTAGTCTTGATGCAAAACTTGTAGGCAGATAAAAGCAACGAACAGCCTTGTAATTTAATTTTTCCCTGACTGTGATTTCTGCTTCCATGTCCACCTCAATCGATCTCATGTGGCTGCAGTACAGCCCAGGCATTAGAGTGACTTGTTGTTAGGTGCCATCGAGTCGTGTCCAACTCACAGAAACCCTCATAGGGTTTTCAATGGTTGATTATTTTTGGGTTTGCCTTGGGAGTGGATTGCCACTTCCTTCTCCCATTTTTGTGGTGCTGGGTATCGAACTCAGGACCTCAGAGACTGCAGAGTGGCGCTCTACCAACTGAGCTGAATCCCACCCCCAAGAGTGATTTAGGAGGTGGTATTTAAAAATTCGGGCTGGGATTTAGCTCAGTGCGTAGAGCGCTGTGCTGCAGTCTCTGAGGTCCGGAGTTCAATTCCCGGCACCGGAAAAATGGGAGAAGGACCTGGCAATCCACTCCCAAGGCAATCCCGAAACAGTCTGCCATTGAAAACCCTGTGAGGGTCGCTATGAGTCGGATACCGACTCGACGGCACCTAACAACAACAACAACAACAACAATTTAAAAATTCAGTGAATATTTAAATTAAACCAATGTACACTACAGTAAGAGACACATTGCCATGAATGTCCCTGTAAATTCCTCCCGCCCCCAGCTTTGAACACAGTTATCTGGCAGTTCTCACCACTGTCGGAAGCTGGCCTGGAAATCTCCTTTCCTCAGCATCTTTAGTTCCAACTCCATCAGGACAAGGCTCTGTGTCCCACATCGCTTCTGGTCCATGAATTTCCTTCAAATAAAATCCTGACGGTGCATCCTCATCTACTTTATCTACTGGATCTGGCGCTGTGTGACTTCTGGCCCTTCCTAAAGGTCAAAACAACCAGGAAATGTAAAGGATCTGACTCCATTCAGGATGCTGAGGCAGCCACCATGGCACAACTGCAGACCCTCACCGAAGAGGACTTCTGGAGCTGCTCCAGAAAGCAGCGAGAATGATGGGGTCGGGTGTTCAAAGTCAGAGATGGTTCTTTGAGGGGGGTGAACAGCAAAGTGTGTTTCACTGTAATAAACTTTTTAAATTTAAATATCCATTGTAGCTTTTGATCACACCTCAAAAAACCCCAAAGTGATTGCATTGCGCACACCAAGGGTGAGCTACACACCGGTTTAAGGAAGGCTTGAAAACAGGGATGGGCTGGGATTTAGCTCAATGGGCTGGGATTTGGCTCAGTTGGTAGAGCTCTGCGCTGCAGTCTCTGAGATCCTGAGTTCAATTCCCAGCACCGCAAAAATGGGAGAAGGACCTGGCAACCCACTCCCAAGGCAATCCCGAAACAGTCAGCCATTGAAAACCCTATAAGGGTCACTATGAGTCGGATACCGATTCGACAGCACCTAACAACAACAACAGAAAGCAGGGGTTGGGGGAGATGGGGTTCTTGGGGTGGTAGCTGTGGCAGGAGATGGGGTACTCAGGGTGGCAACTGTGGCAGGAAGTGGGAGGCGGCTCAGGGCAGCAGGAAGGCGGAAGAAAGGGCAAGAAAATTTCCTGTTGCCTGATTACAATGCTCGCCTTTCTCTGGGATCCAGATAGAGATTCTATCAGGCTCCACCGACTTTTACTGACTTTACCCCTCAGGATCCGTAATGGATTGGTATAAGAATCGGTATGGACCGTGTGCCTGAGTATGTTCAAGCCCCTGTGTAAGATTGTGTGGTGTTCACCTAACTCCTACACACACCCACCTGCATGCTTTTAATCATCTCTTTGTTAGGTGCCATGGCGTCAGGTCCAACTCATAGCGCCCCTATGTACAGCAGAACGAAACACTCCCCCACCATGATGTATGCAGTTATTCTGTGCCACTTGCTCCTGCCCTGATGCTCTGAACCAGCACAGGCCTAAAGCAATGAGGCCAAGTGATATTTGCTGGGAACTCTGAACCTATGGCCTGCAGCCATACCACTGTGGTATTCGATCCTGTCAGATCTCAGAAGCTAGGCAAGGTCAGGTCTGGTTAGTCCTTGGATGGGAGACCACCTAGGAACACCAGGTGGTATAGGTTTGGGAGAAGGACCCAGCAACCCACTCCCAAAACTCAATCTGCCATTGAAAACCCCACAAATAGCAGAGAAGCACTGACAATAATGTTTTTGTGTTGTACATAGGGTCGCTGTGAGTCAGACACCAACTGGATGGCACCTAACATTAACGACACCTGAACCCCTGAGCATGGTAGGGTGGTGCATGTCTTTAATCCCAGAGACTCAGGAGGCAGAGTTTGGTGAGTTCTAGGCCACAGGCACCCTGTGTCACTTAGGGAGACCCGGTCTCAACCCAAAGAAATTTAAAAAATGTATCGACGGGGCTGCCGCTCAGTGATAGAGCACTTGTAAAGTATGCACGAGGCTCTGGGTTCAGCTCCCCTAGCAGTGCAAAAATAAATAAACAAACAAATAAATAAGAAAAGGAGAAATAGTGATTAGCAACACAACTGATGTTTTAAGTAAATACAGAGTCCCTTCACACTCATGAGGGTCATCTTGCTTGGAAGGCGGAGCAGGTGCGTCTCAGGCTGAGTGGACCTTTCCCTCTGTGATGTCAATCCTAAAGTTTCAGGGGGGTTTGGTGGTTATGGCGCCTTGTCCTCTTCTGCTTTGTTAAGGGCAGGTGTGGGCCTCAGCTTCTATACAGTGCCCTCTGCCCACCCCCCTTTTCCAAGCCAGCCCAGAAAGTGCAGCCCTGTCCTCTGCACAGAGGGAGCTGGGACGCAGGAAGAGCCCGGAATGGATAGTTTAATCCACCTGTCAGAAAACAGGCATGGGAACCCTAGCTTGGCTTTTCCCCCACATGCGTTATTTTCATGGTGTTTGGCCATTTCATCATGTGGTTATGGATACGGTCGGTACAAGGTTGAAGAGACTTGTTGTTGTTTGTTGCCGTCATCGAGTCGGTATCCGACTCATAGCGACCCTGCATACAACAGGCAAAACATTTTTGTCAATGCTTCTCTGCTGTTCACAGGGTTTTCACTGGCTGATTGATTTTTTGGGGGAGTGGGTTGCCCAGTCCTCCTCACAAATGAAGAGACTGGACTTCATAAAATACAGTGATCTCTGTTCAGGATCTCTGGGTGTCTTACTGCTGCTGCACACGGCCCCCCCACATGAACGTTTTCCCAAAAGTGTACAAAATGCCAGGTTTTCTTTCTATGTTCACCATGGAGAGCCCAGAACCCAGCAGCCTCTGTGGGTGGTGAAAGTTTATGTCTTTACACCTGATGCACTGCGATCATTGAATGAACCGTCTTGGTTTTCTGTGAAAATATTTAGAAATCCCTTTTATGAGCACTTGGTCCTGAAATCGACACTTTAAAGTCCCCAGGATGAAGCTGATATGCAATGAGATGTCAAGTTAAATCTGTGGGACATTTATGCCAGCAAAGAAGAGATGGCACAGATAAGGGGGGCACACTTCCCACTTTAGAAGGAAGTAAACAAACAAGATCACAGCGGGAGAAAAATTAGGAGAGAGAGAACATGGTAGGTTCTGTTGAATTGCAGAATAGTGGGAGGGCTTACCATAGACCCCAAATCAAGTCCTTCTGACTGTTTTTTTTAAAGGAATTTTATTTTAAAATAAAATGTAACTTCGTTGTTGCTATTATTAGTTGTTATCGAGTCAGTGTCCGACTCAGAGCGACCCTGCATACAACAGGGGAAACACTATTGTCAGTGCTTCTCTGCTGCTCATAGAGTTTTCAATTTCTGATTGACTTTGGGGAGTGGGTTTCTGGTTCCTTCTCCCAAGCCTACAGCACCTGGTGTTCCCAGGCGGTCTCCCATCCAAGGACTAAAAAGGCCCAACCCTGCTTAGCTTCCGAGATCTGATGGGATCAGATGCCACAGGGATATGGCTGTAGGCATAAATGTAATTTTAGAAAATAATTTTATTCAGAAAATAATTTTATCCAAGAGGAAATCTTGCTTTCAATACATTTCATTCCACTCTGAATGAAATTGTAATTTGTTACACAATTAAAAACGAAGGGAAGCAGATAAAATCACAGAAATCTGGTTACATTGAAAACAGAAAGAAGGTAGACTATGTCAATGAACAATACTAAAAAGGAAAATGATGTAAGTCCAATACAGACAAATTTGGAAAGAAAATAAGGTGGCATTGTAAATATCATCGGGTTCATTATCCTAACACATTTAAAATGTGGATAAAGGAAGCATCTTCATAAAATGATATCCAGGTTGAGCACTCCCTCATCCAAAATGCTTCAAAAAATCTGCATCTTCCTAAAAATCAAGATGGGGTCACAGGTGGAGATTCCCATGTCTGGCCTCATGTGAACAGTCATGTTCAAAAGGCAGGCACATTAAGAATATTAGGTTGCCGGGCGCGGTGGCGCACACCTGTAATCCCAGCGGCTTGGGAGGCTGAGGCAGGAGGATCGTAAGTTCGAGACCAGAGGCAGTCTGCGTAATTGAAAGCCTGTCTCAAAAAGTAAAAAAATGGGCTGGGGGTGCAGCTCAGTGGTTCAGCACTTGCAGAGCATGCAGGTGTGAGGCCCTGGGTTCAACCCCCACTACCACCAAAAAAAAAGAATATTAAGTAAAATTGCCTTGATGCTATCTGTGTCAGGTGCATGTGAAACAGAAGTTAATTTCATGTTTAGACGTAATTCTCATCCTTAAGACCTCATTATGTGCAGGCAAATATTGTAAAAATCTGAAAGAAAAAAAGTCTGGAATTGGAGATGTTCTAAAATCCCGAATTCTGTGAGCACCATCACAGAAAATTTTGCAGTTTTATTTCAGGAACAAAATTGCTTTTAAAAACAGTATAAAATTGTGTGTCCTTGGTGTATATGAAGCCCAACTAATTTAATTTCATTTTAAATTAAAATTTAATTTTAGAAAAGTTAATACTACCAAAATACTTTACCTTTAACTCCTTTTATTCTATGAAAAATGGAAATCCAAGTTCTCATGAAATTAAAAATAAACTAAACAAATTAATAAATAAAAATAAGTTATATGCTTATTATATATAAATAATATATTTATGTATGATCTATCTATCTATCTATCTATATATATATATATCAAAACAAAATCTAAAACACTTCTGGTCCCCCCCTTGTTTTGATGTGATAGTTAACTGGTATTTTACCCAAACTGATTGACGTAAATAAAGAAGATTTCAATAGCATTGTGGAAATGCCTCAGGTTGAGTCACTATGCTAAAACCTGAAATCCAGTAAACAATGAGGCTCAGGTGGTATTATTTTTGTGGTTGTTAGGTGCCGTGGAGTTTGTATCCAACTCATGGCGACCCTATGTACAAGGTGAAACGTTATTGTCAGTGCTTCTCTGCTATTAATAGGGTTTTCAATGACTGATAGTTTTTTGGGAGTGGTTTGCCGGGTCCTTCTCCCAGGTAGTATTATTAGGTAGCACAAAATTCCAGTATTAGCTAAACTCCCCCCCACACTAAAAAAAGAAGGGGCATCTGTGAACTATTTTATATCCAATCTCAACAAACTCAGAAATGAAACATGAAGAAAAAATGACACCCCATCCTCAAATTTTCTGTGAAAAAAGTTTGATCAAGTTTCGAAATTTGATAATCTATGATTGTGCCTTATATTTAATGGAATGAAGGAGAAAATGAAACTACCACAGCAGCCATAGGGACACTTTGACTCTGCTGGTTGCCATGGAGATCATACTAGTATTTTGAAAACCTAAGAGGCATTTCTCAGTAATGATGAATCAGAAATTCTGATCCGGTTGCTCACCTAAGAGGAAGGCTTATGAGTGTGTACAAGGAACCATACGTGAAAATGCTCATAGTCATCACTACCCACACTATTAGAAGATAGAATACAATCCAAAATGTTAACTGCAAGGGAAAAAATAACATTTAATTAAACCAGGGACTATTTAATTAAACCAGGGACTAAACTGTGGAGTAATATGCAGCAAAGAAAATGAATGAAATCTCATTAAATACTTGGACATTGTTTTGATCCCCAGCACTGCAACTGATTCATTTATACTCTGCTGGTAAAATTCATCAGGCATGCTAGCATCATGCCATAAAACCAAAGTTCAACCAAAATTTCATGACCCTGACAGCCCAAGTATAGAGAAATGTCCATGCAGGAAATAACTTTATCATCAGTGAGAGGTTGAAGGTTAGGTGGCTTTCTTTTATGAAAATGTACCAATATACCTCATATATAATTGGGCATAAATCAGATGTGTTCACTTTGATCTTTCTATAAAAAAGGTTCTGCTGTTCTATTTGATACTATCATGGTAGATAGGAGTCGCTATACATTTGGCCACACCCATAGAATGGATAGAGTTCATGTTGTATAAAGTTATTTATTTTTATTTTATTTTATTTTATTTTATTTTATTTTGTGGCACTGGGGATTAAACCCAGGGCCTTGCACTTACATGCTTTGCAAGTGCTGGACCATTGAGCTGCACCCTCAACCCTTTTTTTTTTTTTTTTTTGAGACAGGGTCTCGCTAAGTTACACAGACTGCCTCTGGTCTTGAACTTGCGATCCTCCTGCCTCCACCTCCCAAGCTGCTGGGATGACAGGTTTGTGCCACCACCCCTGGCTTGTAAAGTTATTTAAGGATAGCTTGTCTTATAAATACTGTAATGATGGATATGAGTTATTACCCATTTGTCCAAACCCACTGAATAGAGAGACTTCACATCAGGTAAAGCTCATCTTTTACAACAGCTCATCTTTTTTACCAATAAAAATTTATTTGTTCATTGTGCAAGTGCGAACTTCCATTATTTCCATGTATCTGAAGAACGAATGACCTATAATTCAGCTGCTAAGAAAGATGTGACTTTTTTCTCGCGTTGGTGTAAAAGGAAAGTCATAAACATTGACGGAAGTAAACGGATTTGCACAACGTGATTTTTAAGTGCAATGGGAAGATTTCCTGAATTCTCATTTCCTTGCAGAAACTCAGAGTCCAAAATTAATTGTACAGAGTAAAAACTGATGAAAGGCGCATTTGTTTCTACCCTCCCTCCCCATCGAAGCTCGTTCCCTTTCTTAATGTTGTTTTACAAAGCACACATCAATCTCGACACGATCTTTCGTCTGCTTCCTGTTTTTCAGAAGGCAGAACCACTTCCTGTTGACTTTGCCTTTTCCAGAACCTCCACCTTTGAATCCTTGTCATTTTATCTCTCTTATCCACTTGCCAGGCACCCGGCCGCAACCTTCCTGTGGGCTTCTGTCTAGAGTGAGCTTGAACAGACCACGGTCTCCACAGTTGTCCCTGGTGCTGTCTTACCGGGGCTTGAGAGTGCTCTCTTGTCCTGTCGGTAAAAACACCTCCACCGAGCAGCCCACCTGCAGTGGAACTTGCAAAGTGTCCCCTGGAGAAAGACCCACCTGGGTTCTTCCTGACCGTCTCTCCCTTTGCAGAAACAGTTTGCCAACTTGCAGGGCCACCACGGATCAACCGTGTGCCCTGAGCTGACAGAATAGTGAATACAAAGTGAAATCCTGGTGTGATAGGAAGCAGTCACGGAAGAACTGGTACAGCTTAATCAATTCTTCCCTTGCAAACTGCTTGTTGTTGTTGTTAGGTGCCATCATGTCGTGTCCAACTTATAGCGACCCTTATAGGGTTTTCGCCTGCAGCTGTAGCCCTGTGGCATCGGATCCCATCAGATCCCGGAAGCTAAGCAGGGTCGGGCCTGGTTAGTACCTGGATGGGAGACCGCCTGGGAACACCAGAAGCTGTAGGCTTGGGAGAAGGACCTGGCAACCCCTTCCCAAAAATCAGTCTGCCATTGAAAACCCTATGAACAGCAGAGAAGCACTGACAATAGTGTTTCCCCTGTTGTACAGAGGGTCGCTATGAGTTGGATACCGACTTGACGGCACCTAACAACAACAACAATAGGGTTTTCAATGACTGATTATTTCGGGATTGCCTCAGGAGTGGGTTGCCACATCCTTCTCCTGTTTTTGCAGTGCTGGGAATCGAACGTGGGACCTCAGAGACTGCAGAGCAGCACTGTACCAACTGAGCTAAATCCCAGCCCTCTTGCAAACTGCAGGTGGAATTAAATCAGATGTACGGTAAGGCGATGATTGTGTCTCCTTATTGGATTTCCAGTCCTGGAATGAATGAGTCCTTCACCCATTTCATATGTTACAATGTAATGCAGTGAACCATCTTTTATTTCTCCATGAAAGGCATCAGTTTAGGTACAATGAGTGATTTTTTTCCTCCATCTGTATCCAAAATGATTTGCAAGGATCTGCAAGAAGGGATTTTTCTCAAAAACTTCTCCATCCAATAAAAACTTATGATACCCCCTTTCTCTTTGGGGGGGTATGGTCCAAGTCTCAGAGTGTATGGCTGAAACTGCAGATGGTAACAGACTTATATACTATGCTTTTCCTGTGCATGCATAGGTATGATAAACTTTAAATTATTAATTTGGCATAGTAAGATATTAGCAACAATAACAAATAATTTGATTGTAACAATGTTGTTGTTGTTAGGTGCTGTCTAGTCATGTCCAACTCATAGGGACCATCATAGGGTTTTCAATGGCTTACTGGTTCGGGATTGTGTTGGGAGTGGATTGCCAGGTCCTTCTCCCATTTTTGTGGTGCTGGGAACCGAACCTGAGACCTCAGAGACTGTAGAGTGGTGCTCTACCAACTGACCTAAATCCCAGACCGATTGTAACAATATAGTACAATAAAAATTATGTGAAAGTAGTCTGTCTGCATATCTTATTATACTAATGATCTTAACATTCTCAGAATGTGATTTTTTCCTTTCCTTTCCTTACTGACTTATAAATTTTCAGGTTTTCACTTAAAGGAAGCATTTTATGGCTTCTCTTTCCTGTATCTGAATTTCCAGTCTTGTTAAGCTTGTGTTTTTAGTCCACTGTTGAGTAAAATAAGGATTTCTTGAACACAAACAGCGTGCCATTGTGGCACTTGGCTTAATAACATAGGTGGTTACTAGGTACTAAGGAGAGGGTAGCGTGTACAGTGTGGATACACTTGCAAAATGACAATGCAGACCACACACAGACCTGAGCAGGATTTTGCAAGATTTCTCCATGTACTCTGAACAGGGCACAATTTAAACCTTATATATGATGTCTGTAAATTTCCATTGAATATTTTCAGATCCTGGTTGACCATGAGTAATGGAAACCTTGAAAAGAGAGATGATGGATAAGGGGACATTGTTGTATTGAGGGTGTACGGTGTGTATGGGTCTGTAGTGCTCATAAAGTTGTGAAGACGTGAGATTCTGACCGGGAGACAGTAATTCTGTGATCCATAATGATTCCCAGCGGACCAAAATACTAGTGAGAAGCGGGTGTCTGCCGTAAATGTTAAACACAGTTTAGAAGGACTAAAAATTAGGGCTAAAAGTGCTTAAAAATGACCCACCTTTCATTGAGATGGTGATGGCTACCCTTTCCCCAACTTTTAATCCATGATTGGTTGTACTGGGAGTCCACAGCAAAGAGCTGCTTTGGTTCCAAGCACAATATTCTCCATCATTATTTCAAGTTGACCTGGCTGGTAGGCTTTTTGTTACTATTCCTGAAAAATAAGACCTGCAATCTCCTAACCTTTTACCTCCCTCCCGAGCTCTCGAGAAATTTGTCCCAGTTAATATTTCAGGAATTCTTACTGAGGAAATTCTTTTGTGCACTCACTCTTCAAAAATGCATTCAAGAGCTACATGGGCTAATTCCTTTACATACCCCTTTTGGGGGCTGGGTTACCGTATTTTAAGAATGTTTTTTCCTTAGGGGTACTGGAGGATTGATCCCAGGGCCTCATTCATGCTAGAAAGTGCCCGGCAACTGAGCTAAACGTCCAGACCCTTTATAATGTTTTATTTTGTGCCAGGGTCTCTTCAAGTTACACAGGCTGCCTCTGGCCTCGAACTCACGATCCTCTTGCCTCTGCCTCTGTACTCCCTGGGATGATGGGCAAGAGCTACAGCACCCAGTACATTTTAAGAACTCTTATGACTAATATTAATGCTAGTCTTGATATTCAAAGGCTGCATGTGAAGTAAAATGCTTTTGAGGACCCAAGTATGGGACCCAGTTACAATTTGAAGACCCTTGGTGTTTAGCTCACCATTTAATCTACTTATGCTAACATTTGTGGAATTCTGGGGTGATTCAGTTTCTTATGGAGAAAATTATGTTGTTGTTGTTAGGTGCAGTCAAGTTGTTATCCGACTCACAATAACCCTACGTACAACAGGCAAAACACTATTGTCAGTGCTTTTCTGCTGCTCATAGGGTTTTCAATGGCGGACTGATTTTTGAGAGTGGGTTGCCAGGTCCTTCTCCCAATCCTACAGCACCTGGTGTTCCCAGGCGGTCTCTCATCCAAGTACTAAGTACTAAGTACTTACTAAGTACTTACTAAGTACAAGTACTAAGGCCCAACCCTGCTTAGCTTCTGAGATCTGATGGGATTGGACATCACAGTGCTACGGCTGTAGGCATTTATTCTTATAGGGGTGCATTATTTGTACAAAATAATAAGTTTCATTATGATTTTTTCATACATATATACAATGTGCTTGATAATATTCACTCCGCCTTCCATCCTCCTTTGCCCTCCTCCCCTTCCCACTGACCTTCCTTCTCCCCAAACACCATTCTGTTTATGCCTGTTTTATTATTAATAATTTTAAAAATCTGGGTCCCATATGTAAGAGAAAATGTGTTAGCTGCCTTTCTGAATCTGGCTTGTTTTAGTTATTATGATAATCACCTCTTCTACCCATCTTTTTGACATGATTCTTTTCTTCTTTATGGCTGAATAACACTCCACTGTGTGTGAATACCATATTGTCTTTTTCCACTCATGCATTGGTGCACACCTTGGCTGATTCTATGACTTGACCATTGTCAATACTGGCACAATGAACATGGTGTGCAGATATTGTTGTTGCTGTTAGGTGCCATTGAGTTCAGTCCAACTCATAGTAGCTCTGTGTATGATAGAAGGAAACACTCCCTCATTCTGTAACAAGCACAAAATCTTATTTATGTTTAAACCTATTGTTGCAGCCTCGGTGCCAATCCATCTAGTCGTGGGTCTTCCTTTGTATTTGTTGACCTGCTCCTCTCCCAACCATGATGTCCTTCTCCACGGATTGGTCCCTCCTGATTACATGTCCAAAATACATCAGGTGCAGTCTAGCCATCCTCGCTTCCAAGGAGCACTCTGCTCGCACTTCTTGTAGGACAGATCTGTTGGTTCTTTTGGAAGTCCATGGTATATTCAATATAGATCTTCAGCACCATAATTGAAAAACATCTATTCATTTCCTGTCTCCTCTGTTCAATGCCCAGCTTTCACAATCATATGATGTGACAGAAAATACCATGGCATGAGTCAGGCGCACCTTCGTCGTCAGTGTGACATATTTACTTTTCAGCACTTTAAAGAGGTTTCTTGCAACAACTTTTCCCAAAGCAATGCATCTTTTGATTTCTTGACTACTGTTTCCGTGGGCGTTGATTATAGAAACAAGCAAGGTGAAATCTTAGACAGTCTCAATTTTTTTCTATATTTATGATGAAGTTGCGCACTGACCCAATTGTAAGGATGTTTGTTTTGTTGATGTTGAGGTGCAATTCATACTGAAGGCTGTGTTCATTGATCTTTGACAGTAAATTGTCTGTCATTATATCTGACAGTGCTTCTCGGCTACTCGTAGGGTTTGCAACGGGTGATTGTTTCGAGAGTCAGCTGCTGGGTCCTTCTCCCTGGTCTGTCTTAGTCTGGAAGCTCAGCTGAAACCTGTCCACCATGGGTGGCCCTGCTGGTGTCTGAGATACCAGTGGCATAGCTTTCAGCATCACAGCAACACACAAGTCCCCCACAGCATGGGAAACTGGCAGATGTGTGTGTGCCGATACTCTTCCGGAGACGTTTCTGACATGTATTTTCTGCATGCCTAGAAGGTGGCTGATGATTAACCATCCATTGTGTAGAGTTTCTCCTGTTCCTGCTTATTTTCCTCCTCATATGTTAGATGAAAATCACATACTATAAAATAAGCTTTAAAAAAATTTTTTTGTAGTACTGGAGGTTTCAATTCAGAGCCTCACACATGCTAGGCAAGTGCTCTACCCCAGGGCTGCACCCCCCAGTTCCTTTTTTATTTTGAGACAGGACCTGGCTAAGTTGCACCAACTGCCTCTAGCCTCGACCTTGATATCCTCCTGCCTTGGCCCCCCAGGTTGCTGGGATTACAGGTGTGTGCCACGCCACCTGGGTAACGTAAGTTGTTTTAAAGCAAGAAATGGAGTGACACTTAGTACATTCATGCTGATCTGCGACCACCTTGTTCTAGAACATTCTCATCCCTCCCAAAAGGAGGCCCTGTACAGATAAATGCTCACTCTCTAGTACCTCTCTCCAGACTGTGACAACCAGGACTCAACTTTTTGTCTATATAGATTTGTCTTTTCTGGACAGTTCCTAAAAATGGAAATCAGACAGTATCTGTACTTTTGTATCTGTTGTTCCTTCATTGCGCACCATATTTTCAAGATTCACCCACTCTATATCATGGATCAGAGTCTCTCTCCTTTTCCTTTCTGAGTAATATTTCATTGTGTGGATGGACCAATGTTGTTTATCTATTTATCTCTTCATGTGTATTTGGGTTATTTGTTTGGGTTATTTCTACCTTTCCACTGTCATAAATCATCCCGCTTTGAACATGGGGTTACACAGACTTGTTTGCATCTCTTTCAGTATTTTTGAATTCTTAGGAATAGCAGGATTTCTCTTAATCTCCTTCTTCAGCATGGTGCCTCACATTCACCCTCAATCCTTCCTGACATCCAAGAATCTAGACCTGGCTTTCTCACCACTGATTCTAAAGAAAATATTCCCAGAAATCTGCCAAATTTGGTAAGATGTGTTCATCCATCTAAGTGACATGGGAAGAATATTCCTTTAATGGGACTTCCATGCAAATTTATTTTCAGCCTGTGCAACTTAGCGAACCCTGAGTCAAAATCTAAATGAAAGAAGAGACTAAGCATGCAGCACCATAGTAGAGCACTTGCCTGGTATATGCAAAGTCCTGGGTTCAACCCCACCGTACTGCAATAATAAAAGCAGTGTGTGTGTAGGGGGGATATTTGAGGTTCTTGGTGCCCAAGAGGCTGGAGAGGGAAATGATGGTCTCTGTGGCAATATCTGGTGACATTTTAGAGCTCAAAAGCTGAAAAGAACCTGTAGAATAATAAAAGAATAATGGAGAGGGGAGAGAAAGGAGAGAGGAGGGAGGGAGAGAATGTATGAGAGAGAATGAGAGAGAAAACGAAAGAGAATGAGAGAGAGAGGGAGTTGAGAGATAAAAAGAGGGATGGATTTGGGCACGATAGCGTTGGAAGATCA
>VMDO01022898.1:20697-32753 GCA_007922755.1 Pedetes capensis
ATCTCTTTAGAGTATTGAAAAGCAAAGATGTCACATTGAAGACGAAGGTGCGTCTGACTCATGCCATGGTATTTTCAGTGGCATCATATGGTTGTGAAAGCTGGACTTTGAACAAGAGAGACAGAAAAAGAATTGATGCTTTTGAATTGTGGTGCTGGAGACGTCTATTGAATATACCATGGACTGCCAAAAGAACCAAGAAATCTGTCCTAGAAGAAGTGCAACCAGAGTGCTCCTTGGAAGCAAAAATGGCCAAACTGCGTCTTACGTATTTCGGACATGTAGTCAGGAGAGAACAATCCCTGGAGGAGGACATCATGTTTGGAAGAGTGGCAGGTCAATGCAAAAGAGGAAAACCCTCCACCAGATGGATTGACACAGTGTCTGCAACAATGGGCTTAAACATAAATAAGATCGTGTGCCTGGCACAGAATCGGCAAGTGTTTCAATCTGCTGTACATAGGGTCGCTATGAGTCGGACTCGACTCAACGGCACCTAACAACAACAACAACAGCATTGGAAGTTTAAAGTTACGATAAGACGCCTTCATTAGTGGCTGCATTTGCCCACTCAATCTAGGGATACCCCATGAGGGGTCGAACATGAAGGTGGGAGGGCTTTGGGATTAAGAACTTTTTTTCTTCTTTTCCTTTCTTTTTTCTTGTGTTTTCTTTTCTTGTGTTTTCTTTTCTTTTCTTTTCTTTTGCAGACTCGTGCTCTGCAGCCCAATTTGGCCAGGGCCTCCGGATTGCTGGGATTGCAGGCATCCACCCCAGTGCCTGGAGAAAGGACCTCCCCCATGCTCTTTCTCACAGTGTCCTGAAGGACAGGGCCCCAGAAAGCAGGATGAAAACAAAGCACGGAGGAGATGTGGCGGTCAGGGGCTGGGGTAAAGGGTGGATGGTAGAGCTAAGGGGTTTCTGGGAGGGTGATCAGGACGTCAGTGCAGTACAGTCTCATGCAAACAGAGTGTGGAGAGTTTTTCTGTTAGTGTCGTGTTCGATCCACCTTATGATTGGTGCTCACACTTTCCAGACAATCCAGGAGACGGGATTAGAGAATAAAAGAAGGAGATGAAGAGAAAGTCTGCTATGCCTAAGTATTAAAAAAAAAAAAAATACTGAAAAAAAAAGAGATGTAAATGCAGACATTTTGGCCAAGAGAAATCCAGGAAAACAAGAATTGCAGCATTTTAGAAAATAGTAAGTTCATGTGCAGGACTGTAAAGTCAATCTGAGAATGAAAGAAAAGAGTAACAGTAGAACAGACCAGGAGTCCCCAGGAAGTTACCTATCAGATGATAAATTAGTAAATGTACGCGACTGCATTTGGGGAGGGATTGATACCATGGGGCGAGGGAAAGGAATTAAGAAAAGAAAGAAAGGGAGGCTCCCAGCACGGGTGGGAAATGAAAGAAATTATACCAGGAAGGGAAACCATGCAGGTGTCATTATTAATAGAGCCCACACAATGGAACTCTGGGTAAATGTAATCATAACTAGATGTTGTTGTTAGGTGCCATCGAGTCAGTGTCCGACTCATACCGACCATACGTACAACAGGGGAGACACTATTATCAGTGCTTCTCTGCTGTTCATAGGGTTTTCAATGGTGGATTGATTTTTGGGAGTGGGTTACCTGTTCCATCTCCCAAGCCTACAGCACCTGGTGTTCTCAGGCGGTCTCCCATCCAAGTACGAATCAGGCCCGATCCTGCTTAGCTTCCGAGATCTGATGGGTTTGGATGCCACAGGGCTATGGCTGCACGCTAGTCATACCTAGAAGACCAACAGAAAAGAAGTGTGCGTGTGTGTGTGTGTGTGTGTGTGTGTGAGTGTGTGTGTGTGTAGGGGGTGGCTATGCATTTGCTCTGCCAAGTACTGATTGGGCAAGAAGCCAAAAGTTGTCAACTTCCAAATCAAACCTGGCAAAATGTATGAAATATAATTTTCCAAAAGCCGGCTGACCACCTTGTTATCCGGGCCATGTGTGGGCTCCCCAGGACCTTGCTGTCTGCAAGGAGATGGACCAATAGACCCAGGTTGTTTATTTGGGGTTAGGAACCATCACTATGTATTGTTAAGCTACAGACTATTTTCCCAAGTTCTCAGTTCCTTTTAAGAAGAACGCAGTTCCTTTCAGAAAATGAAAAAGAGGAACTCTTTTGCAAGGTTTCTATTTTTGAACTGAGACTTCTCTATTATTTTTCTGTGGTTAGATCGACCCTGGACATGATGATGATTTCTCCTCCTCTTCCTACCCCTCCCCCCCTCCTCCTTTTCCTCCTCCTCCGGTTCCTTCCCCTCCTCTTCCTTCTCCTCCTCCTTCTCCCCTCCTCCTCCTCCTCCTTCTCCTCCTCCTCCTCTCCTCCTCCTCTTCTCCTCCTCCTCTTTCTTCTTCCCTCCTCCTCCTCCTCCTCCTCCTCTCTTTCTCCTCTTTCTTCTCCTCCTCCTTCTCCTCCTCTCTTCCTTCTCCTCCTCCTCCCCTCTCTTCCTCCTCCTCCCTCTCCTCTTCTCCTCCTTCTCCTCCTCCTCCTCCTACCTTTCTCTTCCTCCTCCTCCTTCTTCTTCTCCTCCTTCTTTCCCTTTCTCCTTCTCCTCCTCTTTCTCTTTCTCTTCCTCCTCCTCCTCTTCCTCCAAGTCTTCATCGTCTTCATGTGTGTATAGTCTTTCCCTGCATGTTTTAGCCTGACCAGGCCACAAGCCCTATACCCTTCCTACTCAGTCCGGATTGCATCTGAAGGGATACTGAGCACAATTCCACCAGTAGAAAGGGTCAGCCCTAGGATTCAGGGCACATCAGTGTCTGACATTCTAAAGAGCCGCATCCTGAAAGACCTCTGCCGTTTCCCCCCTAACTTTCACCATTTGACCAAATATATCCCGGGCAGGATCTGTCAACCTTGCTCCTGTGACTTTCTCTTGGTGGACCAGGTCTTGCCCAGCTTTGTGACCCCCTGCTGGTCTCCACTACCTTGGCGCCCACTCAAGCCAGGACTTGGCTGCTGGTCTACCTGTGAACATCACTCAAATTGATCTTGCTACTCTGTCCTGCGGAGACAAATGGAGATATGGCCAATGAGAAGAAATTGAGACTTAATTGGCAGCTGACTATACCAAGTAAGTTAGGCATCAGCATCCTGTCTATCCATTGTCTATCTAGATGTTCTACTCATCCCTCCACTATCCATACATTCACCCACCCACCCATCCACTCTCCTCCCATTCAGCTGTCCACTCATTCATCTATCCATCACCCAGCCATCTTCTCTATTCATCTCTCATCCATCCATCTACCCATTTATAGATCCATCCACCTACTCATCCGTCCACCCATCCACCCACCCATCCATCCATTCATCTATCTACTCATCCATCCACCCATCCATCTATCCACCAATCCATCCATCAATCCATCCACCCAATCATCCATCCACCCATCCATCTATCCACCAATCCATCCATCAATCCATCCACCCAATCATCCATCCATTCATCAATCCATCATCCCACCCACCCATACATGCATCCACTTATCCATCCACCCATCCACCCACCTACCCACCCACCCATCCATTCATCTACTCATACACCCATTCACCCATCCACTCATCCATGTATCTTACAACCATCTTTCCAGCATCTGGACATCTAACCACTAAATGGTATTTGGCAGAGACACAAAGGCAAGCAGAGAGTAGGGAAGCTTTACAGAAAAGACGCTGGATGAGTCTTGACAAGGGCTGTTGACCCAGGAAAGATATAGTTCTCACACTGGAAGTTTGTCCATAGCTATACCACTCTGGCATCTGATCCCGTCAGATCTCAGAAGCTAAGCAGGGTCAGGCCTGGTTAGTCCTTGGGTGGGAGACCGCCTGGGAACACCAGGTGCTGTAGGCTGAGAGAAGGACATGGCAGTCCACTCCTGAAATAGTCAGCCATTAGAAACCCTATGAAGAGCAGAGAAGCACTGACATAGCGCCACACATGGCACAATGTCGGGGAATGTTTCTTTCTGTTGTACATTCGATTGCTATGAGTTGGGCCTGGCTTGACCCTACATAACAACAACAAAATAAAAACATGAAGGTTCCTAGTGCATAGAAATGAAAAACACTGGGGGAGATTGAAATGCTAGTTACCTTGATTTGATCATTATACATTTTATATGTGTATCAAGCCTGCAGCTGTAGCCCTGGGGCATCTGATCCTGTCAGGTCTCGGAAGCTAAGCAGGGTAGGGCCTGGTTAGTACCTGGGTGGGAGACCACCTGGGAACACCAGGTGCTGTAGGCTGGGAGGAGGACCTGGCAACCCCCTCCCAAAAATCAATCTGCCATTGAAAACCCTATGAACAGCAGAGAAGCACTGACAATAGTGTTTCCCCTGTTCTATAGAGGGTCGCTATGAGTCGGATACCGACTTGACGGCACCTAACAACAACAACAACATGTGTATCAAATGTTCATATTGTGCCCACCCCAAATATGTATAAACATCTTACATTAATTAATAACAAAATTGAAGTTGGCGTGTATAGCTCATGGAGTGCTTGCGTATCATAGGTGAAGCCCTTGGTTCCATCTCTAGCACCCCAGTAAATAAACAAATAAATATTTTAAACTATTTTTCTTTAGTTAGAAGCATTCCTTGTATACTCAGATACAAATCCATTATCCAATATGTGATTTGCAAGTATTTTCTTCTATCCTCTGAGTTATCTTTCTTTACTCAGAGATATTGTTTGATGCACAAAGTTTTGAGTATTAATAATGTAGTCTTACATGCTCTTCTCTCTTGTTCTCCTTCCTTCCTTCCTTCCTTCCTTCCTTCCTTCCTTCCTTCCTTCCTTCCTTCCATCTTTCCTTTTTTCCTTCCTTTTAACAGAGTCTTTCTGCAAGCCTGCCTTGAACTTGTAATCTTCTTGCCTCAGCCTTCAGTGCTGGGATTATAGGCCTGTGAAACCACACCTAGCTTGTTGTTGTTGTTGTTGTTAGGTGCCGTCGAGTCGGTGTCCAACTTACAGCCACCCTCATAGGGTTTTCAATGGCTAAGTGCTTCAGGATTGCCTTGGGAGTGGGTTGCCAGGAACTTCTCCCATTTTTGCGGTGCTGGGAATTGAACTCGGGGCTTCAGAGACTGCAGCGCAGCGGTCTACCCACTGAGCTAAATCCCAGCCCACACCTAGTTTAGTCTTAACTTTTAACTGAGTTTTGTTGTTGTTGTTGTTTTTCGGTACTGGGGAGTTGAACTCGAGACTCATGCATGGTTTTTGGAAGCCCTTAACCACTGCACTGCAGCTCTAGCCCATTTTTCACTTTGTATTTTGAGACAGGGTCTCACTAAATTAAGGAGGCTGCCCTTGGCCTCAAATTTTCAATCCTCCTCCCTTTGCCTCCTGAATCGCTGGGACTAAAGGTGTGTACCACCATGCCTGGCTGATTTTTTTTTAAGTATGAGGAATAATATGAGCAGATTGAAGACACCTTTATACCAAACCATTTCTTGGACTGAATGTGTCTGAGCTTGCTTCAGCCTGCAAGTCCATGCGTCAGAGAAGTGACTGAGAAGAAATGAAAAGCAAGCAAGGTTTTATAATGTTTTTTAGTTTTAAAATATTGGATTCAAATACATTATTAATTTCCTAAGTATGGCCTCAACACTGACGGTCTTCTGAGTCTCAGTGTTTTATCTTTGACTTTCTTCCACTTAGTCACGAATGTGTTTTAATGGTGCCGCAGGGCATTAAGTAGTTATAAAGGTGACTATAAATCTCCAATGAAAACATCCATTCACTTAAAAACTCTATAATGTACTTTTAGAAAATAAATGCTCTCGCCCGACCAAACAATGACTGAGCATTTTGGAATGTGGGTTGACGGGAATTTAGGACACTAACAAATAAAATAATTTCTGTCAGATTCTGCAAACGTGTCTGGAGTTGTTCACTTGTTCTCTGTCTGAAAGCGGGGATTTGGACTGAAAAAAAACATATACCTGCACCATAGCTAAAAGCCTACCTTTATCTGAGAGAAGGAAGATGGGTTTGGGGTGTCTAATAATTTTGGATGAATATCCTTTGTCACTGTATTTTTAAAGGATTGCATCACCCTTGTTGTTGTTGTTGTTGTTGTTAGGTGCTGTCAAGTCAGTATCTGACTCATAGCGACCTGCGTACAACAGGTGAAACACTATTGCCAATGCTTCTCTGCTGTTCATAGGGTTTTCAATGGTGGATTGATTTTTGGGAGTGGGTTTCCGGGTCCTTCTCCCAAGCCTACAGCACCTGGTGTTCCCAGGCAGTCTCTGATCCAAGTACTAACCAGGCTGACCCTGCTTAGCTTCTGAGATCTGATGGGATCGGATGCCTTAGGAAAATAGTATTAAGGTTACACCTTTTCTAAAAATGTAAGAGACACCACCCACAGTGTGTACGCATGAACATTAAGGGCATTGTTTGCTAAGCACATTTTAATTTAAATCTCAGAGAGAGTTTCATGTAAGAAGGTGGGTAATATTTGGGAATACCAGTGTTTGGACAACCCTAAATAACTTGCCGAGAGAAAAGCCCTTTTCCTGTTGCCTCCAATTTTCAAATACTGGATGTGTTAATTTCCTTGTAATGCATATAAGCGCGTCCATCATCATTTCTAGACAGAAGCAGAACATTGCCAGCAGATGAACGTGGAGTCAAATATGTAAACCATCCAGTGTAATAGACAGCCAGGCTTTCCCAACAGATACGAGATTCCCTGGGCTTACACAGACAGTCTCCTGATGAAGCCACAGGAGCCTTTCCATTTGTCCCTCTGAAAATATATTCACCCCTTCCATCTTCCCAATCATCTTTCCTTCATGAGTGCTAGCCACCGTGTGGGGTGGTTGCTAACTTAGATTGGCAGAGCAAATGGTTTTTTATTTCGGTAGTTTTATTTATTTTTGCTTTTTCAGCCTTATTCTCTTATTGAAATGAATACAATTTTGGGGAGCAGTTTCAGGCTTGCAGAATTGAGGTGAAAATTCAGAGGCGTCCTGCATAAACCTTTCTCGGTGTGTCTGAGCACCCTTCACCTAATCATCCTGAGTTCCTGAGGTCCATTTGTTACACTTGTCAAACTGATTATTGATTGACTGTTACAGATGCTTCTCAGAGGAGGGCAGAGCTCCATTGCAATAATCACAGAATAAGTTGAAAATATACACCAGAAATGTATTTAATGTACCTAAACTGGGTTGCCTGCAGCTATAGCCCTGTGGCATCTGGTCCTGTGAGACCTCGGATTTTAAGCAGGGTGGGGCCTGGTTAGTCCTTGGATGGGAGACCACCTGGGAACACCAGGTGCTGTAGGCTAGGAGACGGACCCAGAAACCCACTCCCAAAAATCAATCCGCCATTGAAAACCCTATGAACAACAGAGAAACACCGACAATAGTGTTTCGCCCATTGTACACAGGGTCACAATGAGTTGGATACTGACTTCACAGCACCTAACAACAACAACAACAACAAACCTGGGTTAGCAACACAGCTCCCTGTGGAGCATTGCGGGTGTTTCTCCTTTTAGTCAGGTGACTGTCTTGAAACACAGACATTTGGTCCCTGCACAGCACGGTGCAGGAGTGTTGTACCACATTGGTCACCCCAAGAGGAGACCGAGATTCAAAATTCCAAGTGTGCTTTTTACTGAATGCGTTTTGCTTTTGAGCCATTGCACAGTTGAAGAACCATAAGTCGCACTATTACAATTTAGGGAGCATCCATGTTTGGTCCACCTTACGTTAGGATTCATTTTATGGGTTGCCCGTGTTCTTTGGGCTTTGTTAGATAGCCTGCTGTAATAAAGCAATAATAGAACAATGTGTAGTTGAAATGACTAGGTTTCTGAATGGCTACTTTATCATAGGGCTGATTCTGAAATAACTGTGAAATTCCTCAAATGACATGGTTTGGTGTTCATACATCATTCAGTGACATGAAAATCGAGAACATATTAATATCATGCCATTGGTGAATATGTGAATAGTGTACTTGTGTCACTTGTCTCTTTCAGAGGACTATCTAATCTCTATGAGGCATGACAGACATGCCTAGGTGTCTGTGTACTGATAAAGTTTCCCCTGTATTCTTTATAAACCCACCAAAATGTATACGTCTTTGCGGCATAATACGGAATATTCTTATTGCCCCCAAATTAACCACACCTCTGCCTATTTATTCTCCTCCCTCCCTTCTTTCTTCTTCCAGACCACTGATGTTTAGATTTCTCTCTATTTTCCTTTTGGATGGTCTTTAATTTGTAGTCTATACAAAATTGCCCTGGGCTGGAAGCTGTCACTGGAAAATGAATTTACATATAAAAGGGTGGCAGAAACAGAACCCAGAGAGGGAGAAGAGGCCACGCTTGGTTTGTGCTTGATCCATCTTCATTCACCTCATCTGCTGAGATCTAGCGCACACTTCTCACCCAGCCAGAGCCTGGGCACTGTGCCCATTCCTGTTGATATTTTTGCCAATGTGGCAGATGGCAGTCTTGGCTCTTCCCCATGCCCCGCTGTCTTGGGGTGTCTTGTTGGAAGTGCCACTCACCCGTGCCATATTGAATTTACAGATGATTCCAGGAGACAGTCTGCGTAAATACGGTGCCCCGAAATGATGGCTTTGTGTCTAAGATGTCTTCTGATTACAGTTTTGGATACGACAGGGATTTAGAATATCATTTCTTTTTAGTGGAAGGGAAATTCCTAAAATGGGAAATGAATGATTTTATTTTTTCCTCTTCTTTTATTTTGATTGTACGTATTGACAGGGTACAGACTGATACTTTCAGGAAATGAAGGATGTTAAAGTGGATGATTTAGTGACACAGTGCACTTACAATGTTGTACACTTTTATCTAATTCCAAAACGGTTTTACCGCCCAAAAGGAGACCTCACTTCACTTGTCCCACCCTCACCTCCCCACTTTTCCAGACTCTGGCAAGGACAATTTCCTTTTGTCTCTATTGATCACTGTTCCTATAAATGCAAATTATTTTCTTTCTTTCTTTTTCTCTTTCATTACTGGAAATTTGAACCTGAGGGCCCCCACATGCTAGACAAGCTCTCCACCACTGAGCTTCATTCCCAACTCTTTCTTATTTTTTCCTTTGAGACAGGTGCTTGCTAAGTTGCACAGGCAGCCTGTGGCCTCAAACTTGTGATTCTCCTCAGCCTCAGCCTCCTGTATTGCTTAGATGGCAGGCACATGCCACGGTGCCTGGCTGCAATTTATTTCCATAATCATTAACAGTGTGTAAGTTAGGAAGTGTTGGTACTCAATCCTTCTTGTAATTGTTAATTGTCAGTATCAGGGAGTGTGTTAGTTGCAGAGTGTCAGGGAGCATTTCTCTCTGTTGTACGTTGAGTCACTAAGAGTTGGACCTGACTCCACAGCACCTAATAACAACAATACACTTATGCACATAGCCTAAATGTAATTTCATACAATATTTTTATATTTAATTACTGTTTTTGGTACTTAGGAGTTGAACGCAGGGCCTCCTGCATGCTTTGCAAGGACTCTTCCACTGAGCTGCACCCCCAGTCAATATTACTTATCTTGTAGCTTCAGACAAGGTCCTGCCAAGTTACTCAGGCTGCCTCTGGCCTCAAAACTGGGATCCTCCTGAGTCGCTGGGATTACAGGTGTGATCCACAGCACCAGGCTGTGCAGTGCTTTTAATAATTTTGCATGTGACACTTTCACAGTGTGTAATTTTCCCTTGCGGTACCGTGCCAGTGTTCCAAACCTTTTGGATCTTGGTGTATGTTTGGGCTCTGGATTTTGGATTATGGCTGCTCCCCCTGTGTTAATAAATAATCTGCAGGACTATGTTTCAAAGGTAACCAAACCTGAAATGATACATGGTCAAATCTACAGAAACTGATCCAGTTCTGTGAGTCACAACCCATGCCCCAGGAGGGTGTTCATACATTCTGAGATTGGTGCTGCCATGATTGGACCACTTTCTCCTAGTCCCCAGCTCTTAGCGACCAACCACCTTTCAATATTGTGGGGCACACACCTCCTGGTCCAGCCCAGATGTTCAGACGGGTGGCACCACCATGCACACAGACACTAAACACAATTCACTCGGGACCCTCAGGTGAGGGGTGCAGACTTCTGCTGCACTCAGGACACCGGCAGAGATGGGAGAAAGGAAAAAGCCTCAGGTGCTTTGCCTTCTGGGGACTAACACAGCTCTTTATTTCTCTGCCTTTATCAAGGAGGAGAGAAAACCAAAGAGTACAGCTTTAAGTGCTAGCAGCTTTTATACTGCCTCAAGGGCAGATGCTTCTGTGTTGGTAGTCTCGAGGACCACAAGGACAGAGTTCTTGCTTCGTTGGTGATCAGATGGAGGGAGAGTTCTTGTCTAGTCGGTGGTCCACAACAGAGAGAGAGAGCTGTTTCCTTACTGATGCTCTGGGGGAGAGGGGGAGAGAGAGAGAGAGAGAGAGGGAGAGAATGTTGTTTCCTCACTGGTGGTCAGAGTGAGAGAGAGTGAGCTGCAGCAATGTAGCTCCTTATATAGCTCCCCCACAGAATGGCCTTTGCCAATCAGCTTTGAGTCCAATTGTCCAATCGGGTTTGGGGGATTTGTGAAGGGTCTTGTACAAACACCCAATCAAGTTACTTTCATTTTCCCTAGATTTCTAATTTACAAACCCGATCTTCAAAAGCTGTTTTCCCAATTTGGGCATTTTTGCCAATTTTCTCCCAATTTCCCCCTACACAATATCTTGACTGGGGGAGTCCAACTCCCAGCCCATCACACACTGGTGAATGAGACACACCCAAACCTTAGACCCTAATTAATGCAGATTCCTTGCTCTGTCAGGATTTTGGGGTCCTTTCCTTTGCTCACCTGGGGCTCAGATGTGCAGAGGATGCTCATCTCATCTGATGTTCCTGGGGGCAGGAGGTGAGATGCTGTGTGTGTGTGTGTGTGTGTGTGTGTGTGTGTGTGTGATGTGCATGAGTATGTGTTTGTGCTCATCCATCCTGGGATGAGTGCGTGGACATGTGAGTGCGGGGTGGTGGCAAATGTGTGTCCAGTGTGTGTTCTTGTAAATTATGCTGGTGGTATTATTTTTTATGTGCCGTAGAGTCCAGTCCAACTCATAACAACCCTCATAGGCTTTCAATGGCTGGTTGTTTCAGAAGTGGGCTGCCAGGTCCTTCTCACTTTTTTGCGGTGCTGAGGATCAAACCCAGGGCTCTGGAGAGTGCAGAGCAGTGCTCTAGCGACTGCACTGAACCCCAGCCCTGCACTGTGTAGCTGCACAAAGGTTTGAGGCATGGATGTGTGGTGTGTGTTAGGTGTGTGCATGCGTGCGCATGAGTGCGTGGCATGCAGAAGAGTGGACATGTGTGAGCTGTGTCACTGTGTGTGTGTAAGTCCTGCATGGCCATGTGAGAGCACAGTGCCTGCTTAGCACATTATATTCCCACATGTGGATGCATATGGGTACATTGTTGTTGTTGTTGTTAGGTGCCATCGAGTCGGTATCCCGCTCATAGTGACCCTATGTACAACAGGGGAAACACTATTGTCAGTGCTTCTCTGCTGTTCACAGGGTTTTCAATGGCTGGCTGTTTTTTTGGGAGTGGGCTGCTGGGACCTTCTCCCATGGGTGCATTAAGCATGCGCTTATTTGAGATGTGTTTTGTGATCATACACACAGCGATGTGGACCAGGGATTCGGGGAGTCTGGGTGCTGGCAGGTGTGTGCAGAGATGGTGCGGATGGGCATGCCAGTGTGATGTGCTCAGTGCAATGGTGCCCGTGTGCCTCTCTGCTATGTGCATTTGGTCTGTGGCTGTGCCCTGTGCATGGTTGTGTGTTCACAGTTAGTTATGCCCCATGAGTGTGTTCTTGGGTTAGTTACACCCCGTGAATGTGTTTGTGGGTTACTTAGGCCTGTGAGTGTGTTCTCAGGTTAGTTACACCCTGTGGGTGTGTTTGCAGGTTACTTATGCCCCATGAGTGTGTTCTCGGGTTAGTTAGACCCCATGG
>VMDO01022899.1:0-32117 GCA_007922755.1 Pedetes capensis
AGAACAATAGTGTCTATAGTAATGGGATCAAACATAAAAACATCATGCCCATGGCATAGTGTTGGTAGTGTTTTGTTCTGCTGTACGTAGGATTGCTGTGATTCAGCCTGGACTCGAGGGCATCTAACAACAACATAGCAATGGAAGAACTGGTATTTTGAACACTTACATTTTGAAAAGCACTGTACTTAATGTGTTCCATAGGTCAATTCAGTTTATATTTGTGTTGTCACAGCAACCCATGTACAGTAAGAAATCTTGAAAAGATAAAGACAATGAAGTTAGAATATGGTGAATAATTTCCCAGCTACCATACAGCTTGTAGGTGATTGAAACTCTACACAGTGAAATGTGGTAGACTCCACTCCAAAAGCCATTCAGATAATTTACTTTCAAAGTCTCTCTAAGAAAGAATGAAAAATTAGCAATTGAGGTGCACCTATTATACTAAGAAATTTAGCAAATATTATTACACCAAACTATCTTTACAATCTTCTGAGAAAGACATTACCTCATTTTTCTATATGGTGAAATGAGATTTTTAGAGAAATTAAATAATTTACTTAAAGTAACACTGCCAGTAAATTATGAAACTACTTTTAAACCTAGTCTGGCCTGTCTTCAAAGTCCTGCACTTGGCTCTATCTCAAATATTGGCTGTTTTTTCATTCAGTCATTTGAGATAATAAACCACCAACTGTAGTGTCCACCAAAAAATGACTCATTTCAGTCTTATTCATATTTTCATATATTATCATTCCCTCCTGAAATGATATTTTCTTGAATAGAGAATACACTTGGTCTACATGTTATGTTTCCAAATAGAAAATGTGTTATGATTGAAATATTTGGTGTCTGACTAAGATTTACATAGGGTTGCTCTGAGTTAGACTCTACTAGTTAGACCTAACAATAACAACAACAACTAGCATTTATAAGCACAACTTATTAAGGGTTATGCTTAATCTTTTGGTATACATATACATATACTAGTCCCTGAGGCAAATTGGAACTATCAAGTTTTTTAATCATATGAACAAAAAGGCACTATATTCAAGTAAGAACAGAAGAAAATATGAAAGGATATTATTATAAGTTTAGTTCTTAATGCATTTTTGAATTAAGGAAATTTGATGAATTGTTATTATGGAAAAATATGTCCCAGATTCTCCTTGCATCTTTTAACAGAAAAAGCTTGCAAAATTAACTCAGTTTATTTCAAGAAGTATTAAACTTTCACCAGGTAATTTCTTACTCACTGAGTCACAGGAATGATCCAAAGGAAATCTAAATTTTACTCCCTTCATTTAGGCAACATCTTAATCCAGGTGGAAAGGCAAAAATAGTGTTGTTAACTAAATTCTGAGGATAACACAAAGTATGGAATCTTGAGAAACCAATTTAATTTTGGGCTTATTCAGTGGGACAAGTTTTGATAGAAGAGATTTAATTTGAATTGAGTATAAGGGGAAATTACAGTAAAGGGTGGGCTAGGATTTAGCTCAGTGGGTAGAGCACTGTGCTGCAGTCTCTGAGGCCCCAAGTTCAATTCCCAGCACCGCAAAAATGGGAGAAGGACCTGGCAATTCACTCCCAAGGCAATCCCGAAGCACTCAGTCATTGAAAACCCTATGAGGGTCACTATGAGTCGGATACCGACTCGACAGCACCTAACAACAACAACACAGTAAAGGGCAGAAGAGCTAGACTTTTTGATTAGAAATAATTTATATTTTTTTTCCCAGAGCAAATGTGTGTCAATAGTAGCCTTCAGAGCAAGTTATATTTCAGTAAGATTTAGTCTGGCGGTTTTGTTTCTGGTGAGTTCTGTGAAGGAGAATTTGTGAGCAAAGGGAATGCTACTACTGTAGCCACCCAGTTGTCAAGTAATGAGGTTGGATGAGGTATAGGTGGAATTGAGAAGGAAAATACACTAAACAGAAGAATGAGTAGAAATGGTGCATATGGCTAATATGTGGTAAATAGATAGCTTTTTATTGCCTTGACAAACACCAGAGATAAACAACTTAAGGAAAAGATTTATTTGGCTCATGGTAGCAGATGTTTTAGTCCATAATTGGGTGTTGTCACTGTATCTGGGTCTGTGATGGGGCCGAATATCATGCCAGAAGGGTGTGGTGGAACAAAGATCTTCACATCAATGCATCCAGGATGCAAAGAGAGAGAGGCAGAAGAGAGGGTCTGGGGACAAGATACAGGCCCCCAGTGACCTATTTCCTCCAACTAGGCCCCACTTCCTAATAACTCAGTCAGCTACATGCTCATCAATAGGTGCTTCATCCATGAGAGCAGCACCCTAATGATTCAGTCGCCTCTCAACAGTGCCACCATCTAGGAACCAAGCCAATCACTTGCTTCATTGTAAGGATTATTTGTCATCACCTGTTCCAGACTTTCATTTCCCATTCATAGCCCAATAATCAGCCCTAGTTTAGACTGATTAGAAATATATACATAAAAATCTTCTTCAGTACAGAATGTTAGTTGATGTAAAAAGCATGGCTTTGTATCTTGTTGTTGTTGTTAGGTGCCGTCAAGTTGGTATCCGACTCATAGCGACCCTCTGTACAACAGGGGAAACCCTATTGTCAGTGCTTCTCTGCTATTCATAGGGTTTTCAATGGCAGATTGATTTTTTTGGGAGGATGTTGCCAGGTCCTTCTCCCAAGCCTACAGCTTCTGGTGTTCCCAGGCGGTCTCCCATCCAGGTACTAACCAGGCCCAACCCTGCTTAGCTTCCAAGATCTGACGGGATTGGATGCCACAGGGCTATGGCTGCAGGCTTGTATCTTAGGTACTGGTATTAATCACACTGCCTTGGGTTAAAGTGCACTTAGCAAACATCTTTTAAAATCCAGTCTGTGCACAAGGTTTGCCTCATTCATTTCGCTAGGAGAAGTTTTTTCAAGGGAGATGGGTCCCCTTAACATCAAGAAGTAACACTGAATAACTCTATCAGAAAGGATATAATAGGCATATCCATTTAAATTTCCACAAGGGCTTCAGTAGGCATCTTGCATTACTTCTCTATCCTTATAGATCATTTATATTTTTCAGAAATAATTGTTGTTTTTAGGTACCATTCAATTGGTTCGGATTCATACTGATCCCATGTATAACAGAATGAAGCACTCCCTGACACTGTTCCATGCCTGGTACTAATGTTAATGCTTTTCTGATATTCCTAGGGTTTTCAATGGCTGATTGTTTTGGGAGTGGGCTGCCAGGTCCCTCTTCATAGCCTGGAGCATCTTGTATTCCCAGGGTGTCTACCACCCAAGGACTAACCATGCTGACCCTGCTTAGCTTCTGAGATCAGATGCCAGGGTGGTACAGCTGCAGACTTTCAGAAATTAGAAGACTTTATTGTAAACTGACTTTGTACGAAGACTGAAACCTTTAAAACATTATGTAGATAAACTTATTATTATTATAATGTATTTCATCTTTTACTTTACAACCTAGAAAATACACTACAAGTTAGATCTAACAGAGAAAAAATCTTCAGTTGCTTCACAAAGAAAACCAATGAACGCAAAAATATACAACTCAAAACTGAAACAAACCCAACCATGAGATAGATTGTACAAAGTCTATTAATCCTCCAATTTAAAATGAATGATCTCCCAATGGCAAATAATTCCACCATCATAGTAATTTGGTGACTAAAATCAGAGTCACTCTCATAAGGGAAATTATATTATATGTAAAGAAAATGTACCAATGCTTTTAGAAAATGAGAAAAAGTAATTTCCACGTTGGAAAACAAGCATGCTAAATACTTCATGTTTACTTGGCTTTTGTTAGACATTAAAATATCTGTTCACATAAGAACAGTAATATTAATATGAATAATAAGCTCCTCAACAACTTTTTTCTGTTTTACCTCAGAAGAGCAATTAAAGAGCTTCTAAATCCAAGGATGGACTCGTCTCAAAGCATCTCCTCCTCTGTTCTTCCTTTTCCTTGTTCCTTTTTCTCTTTTTTATGCTTATGGTACTCTTTTTTACAAGCAGTTTCTTGGCTTCTTTCCTCCTTTTAGTTCATAAGCTTTTCTGTCCTGATCTGGAGTTTCTGTTTCCACATTTATTTTCTTTCTTTGGATATTCTTGTGTTTGTCTAAATCTATCTCCTTAGCACATCTTTTCTTCTCATGCATGGGCTGCTCCTCCTATATGTTTTCTCTGCCGTCCTTTGGGAGACTTTTCCTCCTCTGATATATCTGTTTATGATGGGCTTGAGGGGCTCAGGTACTGGGTCCCAAGGAGAGGTGCTTGTGCCAGAATCTGTACTGTATGAACCATAATTATATTCTTCCTGACTAATGTTCAGGAGCATTGGTTTTTCTAAGGAGCAGTCCCTGGTAAATTGACAATAGTTCAGAGAATCTAGTCTTAACTTGCTGTCATGAGCTGAGAACCACTGAGGTAACTGATTTTCCACTGTGAAATACAACATGATCTTGAGTAGGTCTGAATGGTTCAAGATGGGAGTTTTTGATCAAACATTCTATACCTGGGTCTGGAGTCAACCTCTTATCTGTACCCACAGGTTTCCAAATAGTGCTCTCTCATCTTTCTCAAATAAGTGTTTGGCTCTATCTAATCTTTGAGTTCATCTTGAAAATAGCAATATGACATTGAATGCTTTGCTAGGTTGACAAAAAGAGATTCTCCTTAACAGGCTGAGAACTTGGTGGAGAAATCTAGTCATATTCACTCAATTGTTTCCATTTTTCACCACGAAATTTCTGTAAATAGTGAGATTGCACAACAAACAGAGGCCCAAAACTCCATCATACAGAGATTAGAAAGTCTTTGTCTAATACACTACTCTCATTTACCTCATAATGTGAAAACTTTTATTTTTCAAACTGTAGCACTATTCCATAGATGCTTTTATAAAAAATCTCAGTCTTTGTTCATTCAGTGAGGTATCATCTTGCAGGAGTTTACAACTACTGTCCCCTTCCCAGCCAGTGGCACTGGCTGAGAGACGACCTGTGGTAGAGGTGGCAGAGAGGCAGGAACATCATGTAGAGAAGGTAGGATTGAAGGAGTAGACCATTTAATTTTAATGACTACCAATTTTCTGGATCCTTGTGTTTGAAATATAGACGCAGATAATTGCATATTGCCTGCAGCTGTACCACTGTGGTGCCCAATCCTGTCAGATGTCAGAAGCTAAGAAGGGTTGGGCCTGGTTAGTACTTGGATGGGAAACCTTCTGGGAATGCCAGGTGTTATATGCTTAGGAGACAGACCCGATAACCCACTCCCCTCAAACAATCTGCCATTGAAAACCTTATGAATAGCAGAGAAGCACTGACAATAGTATTTCATCTGTTTTACATAGCATTGCTAGAATAGCAACAAAAATAATGAAAAAAGGCATGGCACAGTGGCAGGTAGTATTTCTTTTGTGGTAAACAGGGTTGCTATGAGTCACACCTCACTTGATGGTACCTAACAACAACAACAACAAAAATTGTATATAAATATGCTGAAAAAGAAATTTATCAATTCTAAAAGTATTCATCTATTGCTATTGAGTGTGTAGTTCTGAAACATTTACTGAAGTTCAAAGAAATTTTCAGTATGGATTGCAACTAAACATCAACAAAACAAAAATCCTTACAACTGGGTGAGTATGCAACTTCACAATAAATGGATAAAAGATTGAGGTTTTCCATGATTTTGCTTTACCTGAAGTTTCACATTGAAGATGTCACATTGAAGACAAATGTGCGCTTGACTCATGCCATGGTATTTTCTGTTGCATCATATGGTGGTGAAAGCTGGACATTGAACAAAGGAGACAGGAGAAGAATTGATGATTTTGAATTATGGTGTTGGGGATGAATATTGAATATATCATGGACTGTCAAAAGAACCAACAGATGTGTCCTAGAAGAAGTGCAACCAGAGTGCTGCTTGGAAGCAAGGTTGGCTAGACTGTGTCTTACATATTTGGGAGATGTAGTCAGGACAGATCAATCCCTGGAGAAAGACATCATGTTTGGGAGAGTGGCAGGTCAACGAAAAAAATGCAAACCCTCCACATATGGATTGACACAGTGTCTGCAACAATGTTCTTAAACATAAATAAGATCATGTGCCTGGCACAGAATCACGGAGTTTTTCAATCTGCTGCATATTGGGTGGCTATGAGTTGTATCCAACTTGAAGGCACCTAACAACAATAGTTGAGTGTATATGTGTCTGTGCCTGCCTTTTGATCATATGTATTTTCTTTTTAAATGAAGCAATCATGAAAATTTATTTCTGAAATTAACTGGGACAAGCCCTTGAATATCTTCTGATTAGTGCCATTTTACTCTATTTCCCATTTTGATTTTTTTATTGTTTTGCATTTATGTCTGATCTTGTAGGAAAATAGGACTCCTCAATGTAGGAAATGCCTGCAGCTGTAGCCCTATGGCATCCAATCCCATCAGATCTCAGAAGCTAAGCAGGGTAGGGCCTGGTTAGTACCTGGATGGGAGACCGCCTGGGAACACCAGAAGCTGTAGGCTTGGGAGAAGGACCTGGCAACCCCCTCCCAAAAATCAATCTGCCATTGAAAACCCTATGCACAGCAGAGAAGCACTGACAGTAGTGTTTCCCCTGTTGTACAGAGGGTCGCTATGAGTCGGATACCGACTCAATGGCACCTAACAACAACAACAACAACAATATAGGAAATGGCTAATCAATACATTGTTCTCTCTCAGTGTTAAGGAAATGCTAGATGCCCCATAAAACATTATTTTATTAAAGAGGGTGTTTAATGGCATGCAATGTTGAGGAAACCGAAACTTGGTAATATGCTTTATGCCTACTACAAGTCAGGGTGCAGTTTGAAAATTTAAATAAGACTAAATAGGAAAGAAGCTAGTACACAAAATTAAGGGTAGAGGTACAGAAGAAAAGTGTAGAAGTGTAGAGTAAAAGACACCAATACCAGTTGGTAGGATTGTAGACAAAAATACACCAACCCCAAAGCAAACACAATTTTTCAAAAAATAAATGCAAAACTTTGGAAACTAAACTGAATTTTAAAGAAATAGACAGATTGATGTGGCATATGAGAAGCAGACAGAAGTTATCTAAATATAACTTTAAAAGAGAATTTTTTAAATATTAGGTCAACACGTGGCAGAAAAGCTGGCACCAGGAGATAATCCCCAAGTTGTAAAGATAAGCAAGAAAATTTACGATTTAAAAAAAGCAGTGATTGTATTAAATATATATGAATATGCATATCAAATATATATAATTCTTTTTATTTTTAAGCATGAGTATTTATTTACAATATACTTAATATTCCTAGAATCTATCTCTTTATATTACAGAGAGGTTTTTAGATTTTAGAATATGATAAAAGATTTGAGCCTTTAAATTAATGTTGGCTCAAAAATGCAGGCTTTACCATAGGGTCCTGGTTATATAGCCTCAGGCATGTCTTTTTGCATATCTGTCTTTATTTTCCTTTATTTAAAATGCAAATACTGAGATCAGTAGGTTTAAATAAGGTGACATATAAAGTACCTTATACTGTACTGAACTTATAACAGTTACTGTTAAAGTGTAAGAAAATATTATTATGTTGATATGGCTGAAAAAAGAATAATGTAGCTATGGAAAACAAAGTACGACTCCTTAAAATTGGTGATAAAGTAAATGTTCATCAACATATTAAGTCAATACTGAGTATGTGTTCAGTGCCTGGTATGGTGTTGCTTCATTATTCATTCAGCAAATATTCATTTAGTACTTTCTGGGTCCTCTTCTTCATGTTAGTGATGTAGTAGTTAGCAAGGGAAATTCCGTACCATTAAAGAGCTTTGTGGGGAGGGGTGGAGTGGAGGTTTAACTGAAAAAGACATAGCACTTGCCCTAGATGAACTGTCAAGCAGAACACCTTTGTATATGTTTCTGAGCACAGGTTTGTCACAGAAATTGTATATTTTATTTCCATAGAAAGGAGTGACAAGAACAACACAAAGCACTACATTTCCTCGTGGACACATATTTTGTTGTTGGAAGGCTCAAAAATTCTTCATATGCCATAACATGTTTGAAGTGCATTTTCACAAAGTGATGACAATAAATAATTTTAAGTGACTTCAATTTTAAATTTAACAATATACTTTACCTAGCACTTAACAATCCACTCCTGAAGCAATCCCAAAACAATCAGCCATCGAAAACCCCATGAGGGTCACTGTGAGTCAGACCTGACTCTGGCACCTAACAACAACATACTTCACCCAAAATTTCAAGCAAATTATTCCAGAACATAAACCACTACAGATAGTGGGCTAAGTGCTAAACTTGGCCTTTCTATACTTTTTTTAATTCTTAGCATTCTGAATGGAAGCAGTAAAAATATTCTATAATTCATGAGTTTTAGAGTAGGATTAGCATTTAGTGCACTGGTATGGAAAGATATAAATTTTTCATCCTAGTCAGATGGTTGCACCATATATCTATTCTATACTTCAATGAATACTGCAAGTATTCTCTTGCCAACTTTAGAGTGACACTACTATAAATGAAAATGTGCTTTGACCTTATTTTTGTTACCAGAAACTTCACAGCTAGAGATATGTTACAAGATACATAGGAAAAAGTATCTGTGAATATATTTATAAGAGACAAGGTAGCTTATAAATACATACAATAAGTTAAAAATTAGAAACCAGGGGATAGTGTCATTTTGAATATAAAACGTCTTTCAAACATCTTGAGTTTGAATGTTTGGTTGCCAGGTGGTGGCACTGTTTGTAGAGACTATGGTACTTTGGTAGGTGAGATTCTAGCTTTGCTTTGCAGCAGGAGCTCTCTCTCCGTGGGCCTTTGAGGTTTACACCCAGACCCATGCTCCAGTGTGTCTCTGCTTCTTGTCCCATGATGCTGTGAGGTCATGTGCCATAAGCCCTGCCTCTGCTACCACTATGCCTGTCCTGCCACCATTATGGACTGATCCCCTGTGACCATCCAATTAAACCTTTTTCTCCACAAGTATATTTGGATTGCTTTTTCTGCTACAGCAACAAAAGTGGACTGATAGAAATGGTAAAGATAATTAAAAACTTTAAGTCAAAGGAAATATTAGTATTTAAAATTTTGTACCTTTAGATTTATTGACTGGTAGAAAAGGGATACAAATGTGAGTCCAAACTTCTCAGTATAAACATTTTGGAAAAAATAAATTTCAGAAATTATCTTGCCAGTAGGATAAAAGCACATGACTTCCTAAGGGAAAGCATAGCATTTTACAACCTAGAACTGGGAAGAAATAGTTCCTGTGTATTATGTCTGAAACATACATTGAGTGCTGTATTAGACAATAAAGTATACCACAGAAGTTTCTTATAGCACCTCTCAATATAAGCTGAAAGTCCCATGTTAATATAGAGTCCAGGGTAAACAATCCTACAGGGTCCAAATGCAAGGTCAAGGTGGCAAGTTCTCATGTACGGAAAAAAATCTAGACTTGCTAGTGTGGAAGCCTGCATATCCAACAGGTCATTGTCTGTATTATTTATATACCTAGGCTTTTGATAAGAACCAGGAAGAGATTTTTCTCTTCAATATATTCCCATGCATTGTTGCCACATATTGTTCCCTTTTAGATGAAGCTAGTATCCTCTATACCTATGTCTTTTTGACATTGCTATAACCCAGATCTTGGGCACATATTGGGAGTGTGAAGTCTCTTTTCCTATGGCAGATGATGAGGAATTTAGAATTTTCCTCAGTTTATCTAGATAGTGGGTCACCTGGAGGGTAGAAATGATGAGCTTCTTTTCCCTTTTTGGTCAGTTCTCTCCCTGTTCACCTTATCTTTTCACCCAACTGAATTTGTGAAAGTAATTTTGTTTCCAAGCATTTTGTTCCTTATGATATTTGTAGACTGTAGTTTATAAGGTATGCATCTCATAGCAGTGTTGTGAGAAATATCATGAAATCATGCATGCAAAGTCTCAAAATAGAGGCCCAATATAGTGGTTCCTATGTTTGTGTGCTCTTTAGAATAACTTGGAAGTTCAAAGAAGATTAAGGTTGGGTTTCTTCTGCCAAGATTGTGATTTAATTCATCTGGGCTATGGCTGGACTTTGGATGTTTTAGAAAATCTCTGTTGTTGTTAGGTACTCTGTGTTGGTACCCGACTCACTGTGACCCTACCTACAACAGGCGAAACACTATTGTCAGTGCTTCTCTGCAATTCATAGGGTTTTCAATGGTGGATTGTCTTTTGGGAGTGGTTTGATGGGTCTTGTCCCAAGCCTATAGTACTTGGTGTTTCCAGACCATCTGCCATCCAAGTACTAACCAGGTCTGACCTTGCTTAGCTCTGTCCTACCCTGCTTAGCTTCTGAGATTTTACGGGATCGGTCATCACAGTGCTACAGCTGCAGGCAGAAAATCTCTAGGTAGTTGTAAATTGTATAGGCATATGGGGATCACTGAGCTAACACCTAGTAGATGCTCATCAGGCTAGCTGGTCTTCTTTCCAGGTATAGTTTGGTAAAAGCTATGGTGCTACAGGTATCATGTGCCAATTCTATGATCCCAGGTATATATTATTCAGTGTTATCTTGTATACCTTACTAAATAGCATTTTTTGTTTCTATTTAAGTGAGAAGTTAAATTATAACATATAATTTTTAAGAAGTGCCATGATACATATTATACAACTTATATTTCTAATCATCCTCTTCTGTGTTGAAACTTTTAAAAAACTGAATCATGAGCCCAACAATTATGGGCAGTTTAAGGGCTGACTTTCCACAATGTTAACAAGTAAAAATATGTGCTGAAAGAGTCACTAATGATTTGCAAGTCAGCAAGTCATGATAACAGCTGCTTTATAGGTGGAGGAAAATTGTACCTCATTTTTCACCCTAAGGGAATATGTGAGTTTAATTCACTTCCTGTTGTAAATGTGAAAACGTCCATTAGATTAAAAAGTGTATAGTCTCTGTGTACATAAAACTGATGTGAATTAACTGATAAAGTATGGATGCACCTGGTTAGTCTAAATAATCAACGAAGACTCCAGGAAGAATAGAATCCGAGAGTTTGAGGATTTAAAGCATACTAAGAGGACATCCTTGTACAATCCTCTCATCTTTCAGAGGAGGAAAATCTTTAATGAGTATATCAGCAACTCTTCCAAGATCATAAGAAAATCTAGTAGAAGATTGCATACCTGATTTTTTGCGATCTTTCAATTCATGGAGCTTTTGATCTCACTGAAAATGAATTGTATTGGAGGCCAATGCATGATAGTTGAAATCTAGATTCCTTTAGATTACAGAAGAAAATAAATTCATTAAGGCAGTGTCAAAGCAAAAATTGCACAGATAAACAAACAATGGAGACTATGTACAAGATGGTTGCCATAGGTAAAATGGAGACCCAAACTAATCTGAGCCTAGCTTCCCCTTGAAGTAAGTAAAGGGATTCATGGAGAAGAGCTGTAAAGCACTATGGTGAGAAGGAGAATAAGGGCTATCTCTGTTTGCTAATTGCCTTTATCCAAAGGAAAAGGAAACTTCTTGTGATTGCTTTATAACCCCAGGAGTGTGTCCACCAGTAAGGCTCCAACTTTCCCTGAGATTCAAGTGGTATGTGTGAAAGGGACACTAACTTCCTTGATGATTACGTTTCAAAAGGATACCTTATGGGACTATGAGAAAGATATTCTTTGGATGAAAAAGTGGCAAGACTTTTATAAAAGATTGATATTTCAAAAGGCAGAAAAGGAATGAATAATTACAAATTTTCTAAAGGAAGTCCTCCAAGACAAGGTAGATCACATGCCTGCAGTCAGGAAGAAGCCTGTTTAAAGTTTGGTCAAATGACAAAAAAAGTTAAGGCCATTGTTCTCCAACTATAAAATTTCTCCTTTAAATCCTAAGTAATATCTTATAGTTTTTATTTGTTTGTATATTGACGTGTGTTTTCTCATTTTATTTTCACAATATATTCTGTATTTGAAGTAACAGAAATTATGCATTTGGATTGAATTAGGGTACTAAATTATAGTGATATCAATAGTTATCAAAATTGGTAAGTGAAAGAGTCAGGATCAGTGACATCTATTCTAATCCCAATGGCTACAAGTCCCAAAATAGCCATGCTGTTTTATGTGGCTGTTGGTACAATTGGGTTCAGTAAAATCATACACACACACATGCACACACATATATGTATGTATGTATGTATGTATGTATGTATATATGTATGTGTATATATGTGTATATATGTGTGTGTATATATGAGTATATATGTATGTGTGTATATATAAGTATAGTTTTATGAACAAGATTACATATCATGTCTGACAGAGGTTAAAATGACCATTGTTTTGGGTACAAATTTATTTGACATGTCTATGCTTTAGTTTCCTTGTAAAGGTCCCATTGATAACGTTGACCATTCATTTTCTCTGATATATGAATAAAATATGGTCTAATATCATGGTAAGCAAATAAGATGCTAATATTTTTTTTAAGTGCAGTTGTTAAAAATTACCCCACAAGTATTATGTAGACCTACCTTATCCAAAAGGCTAGAATTTAGCTCAGTTGGTAGAGCTTGGCTCTGCAGTCTCTGAGGTTCCGAGTTCCATTCCCAGCACTGCAAAAAAATGGGAGAATAATGAGGCAATCCATTCCTGAGGCAATCCTGAAACAAGCCATTGAAAACCCTGTAATGTTCTCTATGAGTTGGACACAACTCTATAGCACCTAATAACAACAACAATACCAAACACCACCTTATCCAGAGTGGTATTCATGAGCTATATATGGCTACTAAGCTCTTGGAAAGTGGCTAGTATGATTGAAATTTGCTACAACATAAAAATATGCAATGATAGCTGGTTGTAGCTCAGTGGTAGAGCACATGGTTGGGATGCATGAGCTATAGGTTTGATCTTTAGCACCAAAATTAAAATAAAATCTGTATTGAATCTCAATGTCCTAGTATGAAAATAGTATAAAAATATTGCTATTTCTTTCTTATTGACTACATGTTAAAATGCCAATGTTTTTGGTATCATGAGTCAAATAAAATATTAAAATTAACAGGTTATTTCCTTTCTCAATTTTATTTTAGTACTAGAAAGATGTGGCACACACTATATTTATATAGTAACAACATTTATTTAGGCAATTCAATAAATGTAACAAATTAAATAATTTTTGTTTTACAAAATAACTTAGAATTTAAATAACAAATCAGATGGTCTTGTGACTATTGAAAACTATGAGAGTCTCTTTAAATAAAAACATTTTACATTTATAATTAAAGAAGACCTAAGAAAAAAATATGGCTAATTCAAATTGTTTGAATATTTTGAAAACAAATTTTTAGTAAAAACAGTAGAAACGTATGAATAAAATAACCCAGCAAAATCACAGGTCTGGGAAGAGACCTCAGGAAAGTGTGTCAGGGAAGCACAGATGCAAAATCACACAAAGCCACAAGTCAGGAAGGTATTATATGCACAAAATAGCTGCTATAAGTGTGTCTGGGAACATTGAAACTTTAGTGTTGAATGGGAACAAAGTGCTCTGCAAAATCATACAGAAGATGAAAAGATGAAAACTGCATAATATATGCTACTGTCTAACTTTTTAAAGTTCCTTTATCAGTCATGCAATTTTAACTGTGACCTAGACAGAAAGAGAGGAAGTGAGAGGGCAAAATATGTGCATGTAAAATAATTTTGTATGCAATGCATCAGTCATTATCATCTATTAGACATCATAATGCTGTATGCCTATAAAAAATGACAGATGTCAGGCTAAGGATGTAGCTTAGTGGGAGAGCACTTGCCAAACATATACAAGGCCCTAGGTTTGATCCCAGCACCACACATACAAAAGTCAATAAAAGTTGACAATCTTGTCTCCATCTTCAGTCATCTTCATAATGGACAACAGTTTTAAAGTCACAGGACAACAGGCAGTGACAGACAATGATTCTCGACAAATCAGAGACCAAATAGGTAAGTCTGTGATTAACTTACCTAAGTATCTTGAGAGAGTTCCAAGACCATGGAGTTTGTCAATGAAAATCAAGGTACCTGGCTGATTCCTCAATCCCTGGATTTAGGAGTTGGAGGCTAGAGTTCAGGAGGAACAAAGTGGCTAGAATAATCAAGTCATATTTCCAGAGAAAAAGACCTGCACACACAGAAACCTGGACCTCTTTTGTGGATATTTCTTACGTTTTTGGTTGATCTGTACATGTGTGTGAAGAAATTAGGGAAAGGAAAACCCAGAATGATAGAAGTAACAATGCCCAGATGTCACACAGAGATAGAAATTATATTGTTTTCCACCACCCAGATGGGAAAATATCCAAGTTTATTGTACCATGGATAGAGAACACATAAAATTCTTGCTTCAGTTGTTGTTGTTAGGTGTCATCACACCATGTCCTCACAGTGTTTTCAATGGCTGATTGTTTTCAGGATTGCTTTGGAAGTGAATTGTCATGTCCTTCTCCCATTTTGGAGGTGCTGGGAATCAAACCTAGGGCCTTAGAGAGTACAGAGCAGCACTCTACCAACTGAGCTAAACTGCAGCCGTTAAAAATCAAATGTATATAGATCATCATAGTGGCCCTCATAGGGCTTTCAATGGCTGATTGGTTCAGGGTTGTTTTTGGGAGTGGGCTGCCATGTCATTCTCCCATTTTTGCCATCCTGGGGATTGAACCCAGGGCTTTAGAGAATGCAGAACAGCGCTCTACCAACTGAGCTAAACCCCACCTCTTCTTGCCTCAGTGGTGAGGAATCATTATCTCTTGTTTGGCGCTTGCCACACTCTCACCTAACAAAGCTTAAAAGCAAGACTCAAGAGGATCAACATATTAAGTAAGTTATTTGCATCCCAGAACAAAGGTCACTTGCAGGAATATTCAAATAAGGGACACAAAACAAATTAGGATTCATGGCATTTTGAAGTAAAAATTACCTGGTATGCAAAGAAGCAGAGGGAAAATCTATTATCTATATAAAGGAATGGTCACTGAAAATGATAACCAAATGAGTACATATGTAAGACATGTTCTTATTATTAAAAATTCTCTACAAAGATAATTAGATGTTTAAATGATAGTATTAGAAATATAGTGTGAAGCTTATTACACATATAAAACTAAAATATATGGTAACAGTATCACAAAGTCCAGAAGTGGTGATATGGACATACATTGTAAAACTCTCAACTGTACTTGAAGTTACATAATATTTCTTGAAGTTAGAATATGCTCAGTTAATGATGATTACTATAAACTCTAAAGCAGCCACTAAAATAATACAAAGATTTATAACAAAGAAGAGGAACTGGAATCACAAAAACAAGGAAAGAAAGGAAGGAAAGGAAGGAAGGAAAAAAGGAAGGGAGGGAGGGAGGGAGGGAGGGAGTGGGGGAGCAAGAAAGGGAAGCGAAGGAAAGGAAGGAGAGAGGTTATTTCAAGGTAAAGAAGAGAAAAATGGAGAAACATGGTAGAAACAGAAAACAGATAACAAAATTAAAGATTTAAACCTGACCATATCAATAATCACATTGCATTTTAGTCTAAGCACCCAAGTTAAAAGAGCCATTCTTTTTGTTTGATTTGTTTTGTTGAGACAGAGTCTTGCTATGTATCCCAGACTGGCCTCAAAGTCATGATTCCCCTGCTTCAGCCCACCCCAGTGCTGAGATTACAGGCATCCATAAACAAAACCATTGAACCTGTCATGCTTGATAAAAGACAAGACTCAATTCCATTCTGCCTACAAGAAACAAAATTTAAACATAGAGACACAAACAGTTAAAAGGAAATCAGTATATTAATATAACAAGTTGCCAGACTACCCAGGGGAAAAGAGAGCAAAAAGACACAAATTAGCAGTATCAGCAATGAAAGAGATAACGTTGCAACAGATATTACAAACAAGAAAGGATAGTAATGGAATATTATAAATAACTTTATGATAATTTCAGTAACTAATATGATGTGAAAAAGAAAACTTAAAAAAGATAAACTCCACTTCATTCACTTTCTCATAGGACTTCTTTCAGACATTTAAGAAAGAAATGAAACCGTTTCTACAAAAAATCCATAAGAAAACTGAAAAGAATAAAATACTTTATAATTTATCCTTTGAGTCCCCAAACACAAAGATATTACAAGAAAAGAAAACTACAGACCAATATACCTCAAGGACATAGAAAACTGTAAGCAAATTTTTGCAAATAGAATCTGATAAGATATAAAATGGAAAGTGCATCATGACCAAGTCGGATTTTACACTGTAATGCAAGGGATCAGTTTAAAATTTTAAATTAGTATAATTTTTATATTAACAAAGAACAGCAGTATAAAATTGGCTCAGAAAAAGAACTTGAGAAAATTCTGCATTCATTCCTGAGAAAGCTATCAGCAAACTAGGAATACTTTCTCAAATGACATTATTGTTGTTGTTGTTGTTGTTGTTAGGTGCCGTCGAGTCGGTATCCGACTCATAGCGACCCTCATAGGGTTTTCAATGGCTGACTGTTTCGGGATTGCCTTGGGAGTGGATTGCCAGGCCCTTCTCCCATTTTTGCGGTGCTGGGAATTGAACTCGGGACCTCAGAGACTGCGGCACAGTGCTCAACCCACTGAGCTAAATCCCAGCCCTTTATTGTTGTTAGGTGCCATCAAATCAGACCTGACTCATAGTGCACCTATGCACAACAGAATGGAACATTTACCAATTCTGTGCCAGTTACGTGATCTTTTTTATGTTTAAGTCTATTGTTGCATGCATTGTGTCAATCCATCTAGTTGAAGGACTTCCAGTTTTTCAATGACCTACTCCTTCTCCAAGGATTGATCCCTCCTGACATGTCCAAAATACATAAGACACAGTCTTGCCATGCCATCCTTACTTCCAAGGAGCACTCTAGTTGCATTTCTTCTAGGACAGATCAGTTGATTCTTTTGGCAATATCTGCTATGTTCAATATTCATATCCAGCAACATAATCCAAAAGCATCAATTCTTTTCCAGTTTCCCTTATTCAGTGTCCAGCTTTTACAACCATATGATGTTACTGAAAATGTCATGGCATGAGTCAGGTGCACTTTTGTCTTCAATGTTACATCTTACTTTTCAATACCTTCAAGAAGTCTTTTGTAACAGCTTTTCTCAATGCAATGCATGTTTTGGTTTCTTGACTACTGCTTCCATGGATCTTGATTGTAGAACCAAGTAAAGCAAAATCATGGACAACCTCAATGTTTTCTCCATTTTTTATGAAGTTGCATACTGAACCACTTGTAAGGATTTTTATTTTCTTGATGTTGAGGCACAATCTATACTGAAGGCTTTGATCTTCATCAGTAAAAGTTTCAAATCTTCAGTTTCAGCAAAGTTGTGTCATCTGCATAAAGCAGGTTTTTAATGAGTCTCCCTCCAATCCTGTTGCCCTGTGCTTCTTCAAACAGTCCAGATTCTCTGATTATTTGCTCAGCATAGATATTGAATAGGTACAGTGAAAGAATACAGCCCTGATGCATACCTTTCTTGACTTGAAACCTGGCAGTGTTTCCTTGTTCCATTTGAATGACTGCCTCTCGGTCCATGTACATGAGTACAATTAAGTGCTCTGGTATTCCCATTTGTTATCCATAATTAATTATGATCATCACAGTCAAATGTCTTTGCATAGTCAATAAAACACAGTAGACATCTTTCTGGTATTCTCTGCTTTCAGTTAATATCCATCTGACATCACCATGCCCTCATCTGCATCTGGCTTGTTTATCTGGCAGTTCCCTGTCCATAGAAGAGCTATGAAATATCTTCAGATTGTGTCATACATAAAAGTTAAAGATTTAATGATTTCTTCTACCTGAGGAATAAAACAAAGCTGTTTGTTCCCACAACCTCTATTCATTATTGCACTAGAGATATTAACAAGTGAAATGGTGGAGTAGGGATGGGGCATCCATAAGCATCTTATGAAAAAGAAGATATTAAACTAACATGGCAGAAGTGCATACAATCAGATGAAGTTTCAAAATAATAAAAAGATACTAGAAGTAATAACAGCAAAGTTCAAGACAAAAGACTGATAAAAATTATTTATATTTCCAAAAAATAGTAATACATAACTGAAAATTTAAAAAATGCTATTTATAAGGGCATCAAAAATGTGATATATTAGGGATAGATCATACAAAAGATATGCAAAATATAAAATTTTCAAAGGGAAATGAAAAATACCTATATTGTAGAGAGATATAGTGCTCATGTGTGGGAAGATTCAATAGTGTTAGCACACTAGGTCTCCCCAAATTGATCTCTAGTATCAATGCAATGCCAATCAGTATATTGGCAGACTTTTGTGTATGTGAAAATCAACAAAAACATTCATATAGAAAGGAATTGAAGTAGCAAAATTTATATTGAAAAGGAACCAAATTAGAAAATCAAATGCTATCTGATTTCAAGATGCATAAGGCTATAATAATTGTTTCATTGTAGTATTAGCACAAACATAGGTTTATGACTGTAATAGAACATAGTCCAGAAATAAGTGCACACATATATGAACAACTGATTTACAACAGAAACACACAGGTAATCTTTGAAGGCAGCAAGTCTTTTCATGGACTAGTGCAAATAAATGAACTAAGCCATACCTCATATCACATAAAAAATTGGTTCACCAAGGATCATAGACCTATATGTGATGTCTAAGTTTTACCTACGTAAAACTTTGGTTTTGTGCTATGTAAACTTTATTTTAACATTGAAAGGATAATATACAAAGGGAAAAATTGGTAAAATTTGGTAGCATTAATAAGGAAAAGAAAAAGACAAGCTAGAGTAGATGAAATTATTTGCAAATTATTTACTAATTAAAAGATTTGTATCAGATCAAGAATTCTTAAAAATCAATTATGATAAAATAGATAACCCACTTAAAATGAGAAAAAGATTAGAATAGTAACTTTGACAAAGAAGGTGCATAGATGGAAAACAAGCTAGTGAGAAGATGAACAACATTATTATGTATTGGGTATATATGAATGAACTGCAATGACATACCTTTACACACCTATTGGAATTACTTAAATTAAAATGACTGATTTTTATCAAGTATTGGGGTGTGGGAGACAGTATCTTCCATGGGCAATAAAAGAGTACAATTATTTTGGCATATATTTTGGCACTTTAGTTAAAATATATGTCTACCATTCCAGACCTGAGTACCCAAGATATAAATGAAGATATTTCTTTACAAAGACCTGTACACAAATCTCCATTTGTAACAGTTCAAATGGAAACCACTCACATGTTTATCAACAGGTGAATGGATTTATAAAAATGTTGGTGCATCATACAGTAGGATACTACTCAGTGATAAAAACAAATGAATAATTAATACATGCTGAAACATGAATGAGTCAAAAATAATTCTGTTGAATGAAAGAAGCCAAACTGAGAATATACATACAGTCTGATTCTATCTACATAAATCTCAGAAACAATCATATAATTCTATAAAGTAGGTCAGAGGTATTGTTGAGACAAAGGTTTGGAATTGGCAAGAAGGAAAGAGATTACCAAGGGGCAAGAGGAAATACTTTGGAATGAATACATTCTTTAGACAGTAGTGATAGTGTTGTAATTGTATACATATGTGAAAACTCTACTTCCAAAGCAATCCTGAAACAATCAGCCATTGAAAGCCCTATGAATAGCAGAGAATCACTGACATAGTGCCAGGCATGGCACAGTGTCTGGGAATGTTTCTTCTGTTGTACATTGCATGTCTATAAGTCAGACCCAACTCGAGGGCACCTAACAACAACAACATCAAATTATGTACTTTTAAATATGTGCCACTTATTTATATCAATTACAACTCAATAAAGTAATCCCAAGTCGCTGGGATTACAGATGTGCACCACTGCACCTGGCTCAAGTTTAAAAAATATTAAGGAGGATAGCTGTTTGGGTAAATAACGTTAGGGGCCAAATGGGGTTAAGGTGTCACATCACAATTATTGTAATGATCTAGAAATTTAGTATCTCACAGACACCTAAATGGGATTGGGGTTTAGTTCATTAGGTAGAGCACTTGATCTGTACTCTCTGAAGCCCTGGATTCAATAGCTAACACTACAAAAATGGGAGAAGGACCGTGCCGCCCACTCCTGAAACAATCCAGAAACAATCAGCCATTGAAAACCCTATGAATAGCAGAGAAGCACTACGTAGTATAGGGCATGGCACAGCGTCAGGGAATATTTTATTCTTTTTACATAGGGTAGCTATGAATTGGACCCGACTCCATGACACCTAGCGACAACAAAGGTGCCTAAATTCAATAACATGGATTAACAACTAACATGCATTGAATATTATAGGAGAAACATTGGATTTCAAACAACGAATTCAATCTGATGTTTTCATTTGAATAATAGGGTAAGCAATCTAATTCCCCCGGATGTGAAAAAGCTTTATTAACTGGGTCATAGTTTCTCAATAGTTTCTTGCTTGTCAAATAGTGCAGCAATATTAGTTGCATAGTGACTTAAATATGGTGACACAGACTGCATTTCTCAATCCCATCTTTTATTTGAACAAGAAATATTTGTAATTTTAAAAAGTCAAAGTTAAAAGTCAACTATGTCCTTAATATAATTTATTCAGACCTTCACCAAATTTGAAAGCTTTGACTGCTGTCGCCAATAGTATATGTTCAAGTTAAATCAGGAAGTAAGTTTCCTCTGTGCTGTCTTCCTGATCAAAACAACTAAGAAATTATTTCCCTCTAATTTTTGTACATTCAATTTAGGAGTTACATTTACTAGGAAGGTTTATTTAAATCCCCTTCTTGTATTAATATGACTTTTCTAAAACATTGATTGATTGATTGCAATAGTTGAAGGTTGAATCCAGGGACTTGAACATATTTTGCAAGTGCTCTATCACTGGGCTGCACCCCAGACCATTTTAAATTTTTTGTTTTTTATTTTGAGTCAGGGTCTTGCTAACTTACACAGGCTGTTTCTAGCCTTGAACTCATGATCCTTCTGCTCTGCCTTCTATGTTGCTGAGGGGTTTGGCACTATGCCTGTCTACACTATTTTTTATTCACTTTTGTTTGTATTTGCTTAATCATCTGTACAAACATATTCCTTAACACTGATATTCTCCATTTTAATTATCTACTTACTGATCTGATTTATGCTTTGGATTTTTATATCTTAAGAAAATGCAATATGGTATTTTCAGCACATCCTAATTTAGGATCTCCTATAGGATAAATGTTGTGGGGCTGGGATTTAGCTCAGTTGGCAGAGCGCTGCGCTGCAGTCTCTGAGGTCCCGAGTTCAATTCCCAGCACTGCAAAAATGGGAGAAGGACCCAGAAATCCTGAAACAGTCAGCCATTGAAAACCCTATGAGGGTCATTATGAGTCGGATACTGACTTGAAGGCACCTAACAACAACAACAACAACAACAACAACATAGGATAAATATTTAATTAATGGCTAACTACATTAATCAGTTTGGGGGTATTCCCCTACTTTATAGCAAATCCTCACAAATTCTTCTTTTATTGCTATATCTGCTTTATAAATCTCATAAAATGCTGAGGTTCTAAATGTTCCCTGAGGATCTATTCAAGTGATTTTAATCAATCTGTCACAAAAATCATAATAGAAACTACAATTATGTTATACAGTATATGTTTGATAGGATCAAGATGAGATACTACAAGTTGTTCAAGTAAATCAAAGGAAAGAGCCATATGGAATGTGGATTCTGATAGTAATTCAGTCTCTAAACTAGAGTCACACAATCATTTTAACCTGTCTGATGAGATACCAAAATTGCTACATTTTATTCTTATGCTTATTATAAAACCTTCCCCAAATTGGGCTCAATAAATTCTAGTGGTATTCTTTACAAGATGGGTACATTGCTTTGCTTATTCATTTAATTCAAGCAAGTTATTACTGGATGCTTTATATTTGAAAATAATCTTCTGGTGGAGGGCTGTCCAGCAGAACTGACTGGCCCTGGAATAGTTTGGAGGTTCAGTTAGTTATTTGCTTGTAGAAATGCAAATTTAGCACAGCATACTTTTTTTTAAAGCAGTACTTAGGGGTTGAATCCAGGGTGCTCCACCACTGAGATGTACCTACAGCCCCCCTTTTTAATTTTTTTATCATGAGATAAGGTCACACTAAGTTACCCTGGCTACTTCTTGCCTTTAACTTGAGATTCTCTTGCCTCCCGAGCCCCTGGGATTACAGGTACGTGACATGGTGCCCAACTCCCAGAATACTTTTTAGTCAACATTCCACTCCAACTTTTTCTTGAGTATCTACTTTGTTCAAAAGCTGGAGAGTAATGGGAAGTAAAATTGGGCACTGTTCATTTCCTTATGGAGTTACAAATGTCAATCAAACAGTCATATGAATCAGGGAAAGACTCAGTTGTGACATGGCACAAACAAGGGATAAACCTACAAGGAGATTGTATGATAGAGGCATTTGATCAAGAGAACAAAGCAATCAGAGAGGACTTCTCTGAGAAAGTAATGTCTAAGCTGTGGTAGGAAGAACAAATGCATTAACTAGGGAAAGAGGAAGGAAGAGTATTCCAAGCAGAAGCAACAGGTATTGTGGCAGGAGACATTGCTGAAAGAAGGCCCATATGTCTGTATCTCAGATACAACAAGAGAATGAAGTAGTATTGGGAAAAGTCCCACAAAAGTAAACAGATACCAAGGCTTTCTTTTTGTATTCAGAATAAGGCATGCCTTTGAACAGTGTTGGTGAGTATGGAAAATAGATTGGGGAAAATGAAGCCAATAATTGGTTATAAGGCCGTTGATATCATGTGGTCAAAGATGATGAATAGTGAAGCAGGATGGTGGCAGTAGAAGTGGAGTGAATGGGTAGGTTCAGAGTACTTGGGGGTAGGTTGGATAAAGTGGAGGATTTCTAAATTTTCTGGCTTATACAACTAGGAAAATGATATTTTATTATGAAATGCTTCAAATGGCCGATATTTTCAAAGGGGTTTGAGGTGGAAAAATACAATGAGTTTGTCGTTAGATGTGGTAAATTTGAGATGCCTTCATGAGTTTCATAACGTGGTGTCAAATAGCAGCTGAGTAAGAGATGCTGGAGGTAGAAGAGTTGTGAGCTTTCTTTACTGAAGTCTTAACTGAATACAGAGAACTGGGTGAGATCATCTATGGAAAAGGTAGTGAATGGAGAAGATTGAAATAGAAAATATGATGGAAAGTGACAATTTGTGTGTTTACCATGGGCAGGTACACAGGGGAAAGAATACTAGTTAGAAGCTCTATAACTTTGCACCTCAAACTTTGGTTGGTAAATCATTAGTGTTTACTAGGAATGGTGAATCGGATTACTACAGTGCCTTGTTGTTATTAGGTGCCATCAAGGCAGTGTCCAATTCATAGCAACCCTGGGTACAATAGGTGAAACATTATTGTTAATGCTTCTCTGATATTCATAGGGTTTTCAATGACTAATTGCTTTTTTTTTTGCGGGGGAGGGGCAGGAGTGGGTTGCTGGGTCCTTCTCCCAAGCCTACAGCACCTGATCTTCCCTGGCAATCTCCTGTCCAAGGACTAACCAAGCCTGACCCTGCCTAGCATAAATTAAATTCTTAGTATATGTATAATTGATAGATAAATTTAAGACTGAGTAAGAATGGAAAATGAATGACAATAGTTCTGTTTTTGTTTTGTTTTTCTATCAATTGATTTTTTTCCTGTAAAAATATTCAAATACACAATCACTCAACTTTGACCTTAGCTATAGTTTAAATTTACGGTTTCTTCATATTACTTTGTTGTTTATCCCTTTGATTTCAAATAGGCTATTAAAATACTCCTGGATTATCTGCACTTCTTTATTTCTAATACTCTACTTACTAAAAGAAACAAAAACAACTCGAAGCCAATTTAAAGCAGGTGCATGCACATTTATATTATTACATTTCATTTCTTTTTTAATTTCATGCTTTTACAAGAGCAAATCAGTGATAATATTATGCATTGTATTCCTCAATAGAAACTGATAAATAAGGTATTATTAAAATTAGACTTTTAGCTTTAGTGTCTTTCCTCTGAAATTGGAATACATTTTTGATGTGTAATTTGCACCCATACTTTGTAAAAATATAACGATTAAAACATTCTCTATAATCTTGTATTCCTCTATACTTACGGATAACAATTTGTATATGTATTTCTAATTTTTCTTAGTTATATAATTATATGGTACATGATATGAATAGAACATTTTTCTTTGTTACAAAATAAGATAATATTTGAGTCCAGGGACTGGTAGTATGACTCAGTGATTAGCATATTCTTAGCTTGATCATATCCAATACTTCAATTCCTGGCACCTCTCAAAATACATATATACAACTGAATAAAGATTATCTGTTATGAATCTCTTTTCTGTAACCTAATGCCATATCATCTTTTTTTTTTTTCCAGTATTTAATGGTTGAACTCAGAGCCTCATGCATGTTTTGCAAGTGCTCTGCCACTGAGCTGCAACTCCAGCCCATTTTTTACTTTTTATTTTTAAGGTAGGACCTAAGTTGCACAGCCTGCAGTGGTAGCCCTGTAGCATCCGATCCGGTCAGATCTCGAAAGCTAAGCAGGGTCGGGCCTGGTTAGTACCTGGATGGGAGACCGCCTGGGAACACCAGAAGCTGTAGGCTTGGGAGAAGGACCTGGCAACCCCCTCCCAAAAATCAATTTGCCATTGAAAACCCTATGAACAGCGGAGAAGCACTGATAATAGTGTTTTCCCTGTTGTACAGAGGGTCGCTATGAGTCGGATACCGACTCGATGGCACCTAACAACAACAACAACAACTCAGGGTCACTATGAGTCGGATATGGACTGGAAGGCACCTAACAACATTCTGCGCACCTAACAACAACATTCTGTGAGAATTAGTTACATTCTTTCACTATTTAAAAGTAAAATATTATAAATAGATAGTTTGACATTAGTTATGGTTTGGATCTCAAATGTTCCCCACAGGCCCATGTGTTGAAGGTATAGACTCCAGTGGTGCTCCCTAATAGAAGGCTGTTGGGTCATTTGGAGTACCCTGGAAAGGACATTGGGACCATTGCTTCTTCCTCTCTCTCTCTCTGCTTCCTGGCAACCATGATCTGAGTAGCTTTGCTATATCACATACCCCTTGCCGTGATGTTCTGCCTTGCCACAATAAAAGATTAACAACCAATTGACCATGGATTGAAACCTGGAGCCAAAATAAATCTCTCCTCCTTATAACTTGATTTTTTCGGGTATTTTTTTAACATCAACAGAAAGCTGATCTATATGACATTAATATAGATTATCAAAAATCATTGGTTTATTATTGAAATTCTCTATATAATTTCTTCTTTACATAATCTAGTCATTATAAAACAGACACGTGAATATCTCCGATGAAGAAGGTGGGGCTCTAAATTCCTGCCCCCCGCCACATTGTTACAAACTTCTCTTTCCTTCTCTATTGCACTGCATTTTCTAGGTACATAAAAGCTTGTGATCATCATATAATGCCTCATTTGTTTCTATTTAACATTTTGGCCTAAATTTTGTTTCTTTTTGCAGTACTTGGGGGTTGAAGCCAGAGCCTTCCACATACTTTGCAAGTGCTGTACCCCTGGGCTGTACCCCAGCTCATTTTTTATTTTTTATTTTGAGTCAGAGTGTCCTAATTTATGCAGGCTGCTCCTGGACTTGAACTCACAATGTTCCTGCCTCTACCTGCACAGTTGCTGGGCTAACAGACATGAGCTACCACACTTGTCAGATTCTGCAGTTTTAAATAAGAATGTCATCTCATTACCCATGTTTTCTTTCTTTCTTCCATCCATCCTCCCTAGTTCCTCACCTTTCTCTATTTCATTTTAGCTTGCCAGGTGCTGGGATTACAGGAATGCACCAGGTCACCTGGATCCCATGTTTTCCTTTATTTGTACTATTTTAATCATGACTATTCCTTTATATAAAGTATTTCTTGTCATTTTACTCAGATGTTATGATTCAAACTCTAATCAAAAATGGCATGTAGCTCTGGAATTTTAGTCTGGGAAAAGTGAATAGATAGAGGGTAAACATCTTACCTACAACTTTGAATAGGTAAGATCTGAGTGGTGTATTGAGGAGAAGATATCAAGTGAGTTATATTCATACTTAGGTCAACCAATGATAGCAAGTCACTTCACTGTAAATTTTGGGAACTGTGCCCAGGCAGAATTGTTCCTAATGGATCCCTTCTTGCATGTAGAAATAATCCTGATAGGATGTTATGTCCTCATTTTGGATAAATAAATTCTGTGACTTCTAGTACGTACAAGTGTTCCCTCAGAAAGAGTAGATACAGATGTGTCTCCTCTTGGGTGAACTAGACCTAAGGAGCAAAAGATGAGTGGTCTATTCACCTGCACATGCACACAGAATTTGAGTGGCCTTTGTGTTCACAAGCTTCATTCAGTTTGAGGATCACTGAATAATGATATACAGCAGAAGTGCTGGCCTGACTTTCTACCTCATTTTACATGTGCATCAGCAGTGGACCAAAACACATTCCCGAGAGTCTGGGAATGCTGGAACCTGGCCCCTTCTAGCTCAGGTCTTCTCTGAGAATTGCCCTGGAATGTAGGGAACCACTTTTCCTGGGGAGAGCCAGTCACCTCTCAATCCAAGATAACAACAAATCATTCTCCTTGCTTCAGTTTAGGACCAGTGTTTTTTTTTGTTTTGTTTTGTTTTTTCCTGTACTGGGGGTTGAACCCAGGGCTTTGTGCTTACATGCTTTTGCAAGTGCTGGATCACTGAGCTGCACCCTCAGCCCATTTTTTTTTTTTTTTTTTTTACTTTTTTGAGACAGGGTCTCGCTAAATTATGAAGACTGCCTCTGGTCTCCAACTTGCGATCCTCCTGCCTCCCCTTCCCAAGCCACTGGGATTACAGGCATGTGCCACTGCACCCAGGTTAGTTTAGGACCACTTTTCAGGGTCATTTCACTGCAGCACTCTGCTTGGGATTGCCTAAATTCAAATTCTCTGTCTGCCTAATCCTGCTTTTCATATTCCCTGGCTAGTTTGACCCTTAGATTTTGCCCTAATGATATTTCTGCATGAAAATCTCTCTCTCAGAGCTTGTTTTTCACATAACCCAGATAGCAGTGTCGCCTCTGTGGAAATATAAAACTATAAAGCCTTGAGTAGGGCATTTTTCTCATTTCTTGTGGTGATAAGGGGCTGGGATTTAGCTCAGTTGGTAGAATGCCACTCTGCAGTCTCTGAGGTATGAGGTTCCATTCCCAGCACCACAAAAATGGGAGAAAGATGTGGCAATGCACTCCCCAGGCGATCCCCAAACCATCAGCCATTGAAAACCCTATGCGGGTCGCTGTGAGTCATCTCTGACAGGACTCCACAGCACCTAACAGCAATAGTGGTGATAAACTTTTCTTCTCTGTGATTTTTGAGGGATTTGAGTGAGGAATGAGAAATGAGTAATAGTTAAACCATCTTGCTTATGTCTCATGATATCTTACCATAGAATCATAAGGTTTATATGTCTATTCTAGTGGAGTTTTATGTTGAAATCTTGAAAATAAAGGAGAGGTCAGGAAAGAAGGATTTTTGACCAGTTACAATAGTGATAGGATCACTGAAGGGAAAAAGTGTAGGGAACTTCAATTAAACCAAACCTTCCAATTTATAGCTAGATGTGCCTTATCCTGTGTTTTCAGCACATTGTTTATAAGATCAATTTATTTTTAGTCCTGTAACCTTTGCATAGGATTTAGAGAAGAAGAGTTTTGTATACAATTTTAACCTTTATAGAACCCATGTGCTCTCATTTTATGGACCATATTGAAGAAGGGAAAAATATAACATGTGTAAATTTTTACTTTAGAAAGCACTGGAAAGAAATGAATAAATTTGAAGAACAATGTAAAACTTTAGGGCTGCAATGAGTCATCTATCCTACAGAGGAATAAATGGTTTTGTAAGCAGAATTTGAGTAAGGCTCCAATGAATGAGCTCATGAAAATATTCCCCCTGCATTTCCTTTAATTTTAATAGAATTACTTTCCTTGAGTTAGCTTGAATTTCAAAACAATATCATTTTTACAATTAGAAAAAGCATCTGTACCTCATTGGATAGCTCCCAGTGTTTGGAGTTGTTAAATTTGCCAATCTAACTTCATTTTTTTCATTTTTATATACTAATTTATTCACTGAATACATACTCATTGAGTACCTAATATATGCCATATTGATTAATTTCCTACTTTTCCAGGAGTATTAACCATGATGTAAATTACTTAGCCAAATTTGTGGGATTTTGCTGTAGTAAAGGAATATAAGGAAAAAAAAATTTTTAAAGCAATACCAGAAGGGAAGCAATACCAAAAGAGAATTATAGGTTAAATGTTACAATAAGTGATTCTAAGCAGCTATTAGGCAACAAAATACCATCAAGCTGATAACAACCGGAAATTAGAAAAGGTGGTCAACTTACTCACATGTAGTTTTCTACTTACATTTTTTGCTATGTGGATGGGGGAAATTCAAAGAAGACAGACTTACAATTATAGGTATTTGTACTTCTAAGGAGATTCAGTAATACTTATTTTATGGATAAACTAATATGCAGAAAAATTAAGAGACTTGGACAAACTTATACTGCAACTCCGCTCAGAAATTCAGTAAAATCTAAATTTCAGTTAAACAATTTTCCCACTCTGCTAGCTCCTCCTCGTATTTCATGGCTTTGCCTACAGAGAGCCCCAGGAGACCTACTTTTTACTAGAATAGGGCTAATATTCTATTGCCAGTGACATTTTGTGGTTTTCTTTTTTACATGTCTACAAAGGAAAAGAACAAACTGTTCTCACAATGTATAGCAGAAATTATTCAAGCTCTCTTGTTCTGCACATCTGATCTCTGATGAATTTCTTTATGTGGGACACTTGCCCAAGTGCAAATATCATTTGTTGCATTGGCCCTTATCCTTCTTAAGCCTGTTGTTTAAACAATTATCTGTATGCCAATCTTTCACATAAAATCCAATTGATCTAGCATTTCCTTGAATGACTATTGATTGTGTTAGTTTTTAAAATCAGTATGTCAAATGTGGTAAAATGAATTTATCTGTTCAAATCGGAAAGTAATTTCATATTTTACAAATAAAGCATAGACACATTTATCTGTGTTTAAGTTGGATACTATTATGTATTTCTTTAGAACTCTTTGAAAATATTTTCTAATTTTCTAATATTTAATGTATCTGTAGATAAAAATAGAAACTAAAACTTTTCTAATTTCTAATGTTTAATGTATCTGTAAATAAAAACAGAACACTATTTCATTTTTCATGTGTGCATGGAGTATCATAAATTTTACAGACACATATGTAATTACCTTAATCTGATTTTTTTCCCTCTCTTAAGATTCCTTGTTAGGAATGACAATGTGTATTGACTTTAAGGCAATATGTCTTTTCTTAAATTCATGGTGCAATATATTGAGGAATTAAAAGAATACATAAGACTGTGGTGGCCTGCAGTTGTACCACCCTGGCATCCCATCCCATCAGATCTCGGAAGCTAAGCAGGATTGGACCTGGCTAGTACTTGGGTGGGAGAGGGCTTGGGAGTACTGGGTGCTGTAGCATTGGAAGAAGGACCTGGAAGCCCACTCTTGAAATAATCAGACACTGAAAAACATTATGAATAGTAGAAAAGTAGTGACATTAATGCCAAGTGTGTCATAGTGTTAGACAATGTTTCCTCTATTGTACACAGAGTTGCTGTGAGTCAGACTGGACTCCATGGCATCTAACAACAGCAACATCAAATAAAATGTGGTGCATTTAAGAGACTTTCACTCCTTGAAGGGAATAGAGATTAAGAAAAATGAATAGAAATTGATGGGCATAATAATTCATATAGCTTTTAGGGAATTCAATGACATACTTGCTACTGAAGGAACCAAAAGGTAAACATTCTTTCCTCCCTGCCATTTTACTTGACCTTCCTTCTGTTCTACATTTATTGAGTGCATATTGCCTGGTCTTGAAAATTTACAGATTGAGAGGGAAACATAATGTAAAATAATTAGAGTGATATAACAAATGCTCTAAAATAAATAAGAAAGGCATGACGAAACCCTAGAAAACTATAAGATAAATTGGTTTGCTCCCTTGTGACTATGACTAGTGTGTGGGTTGACTTCCTGTTGCCATAACATTGTAGGCAGCTCCCACAATCTCCCTTGGACTAACCTGAACTGCCTAACCGTATACACTACTTGCACGATTCCAATGAATTCCCACATCAACATTTTTCTGTGCTTTCACCCCTTCTCTGACAATATTTATAATATGCCTTCTGTTCCTCTCAAGTTGCCTTGTCATTTTCATCATATGCATTGAGAAGCCAACATATTTTCCAACATATTTCAGAGAAATTCATTGTGCCAGCAGTCAACAACAGGTCAGTGCATAGATCATTTGAAACTAGTCTGGTACTTTGAATTGGGTGAGATTTACCAACTGATAAAAATATTGATAAATGGAAAATGATGGGGCTGGGAAAGTCAGCAGATTGTTTAAACACATTAGCAGGCAAAAAGTATCCACAGATTAAAAGGCATAATTCAATGTGTCAGGGCACCATTGAAACACTGATACAGACACTGCTGCCAAGAAGCTTACTATTAAAATGGTAATCCCATAAACTACATGGATAGATAATAATGCACTCTATTCTTTCATGAAATCTAAAATTGGCTTTGTAATGTGCATGTGTGTAAATGTGTGCACACTCTATTTTCTTGAAATAGAAAAATAACATTCTTTGTTTCCTTCTAAGTTGATTCAGTGTTACTTTCAATGGCCACATGATTCTCTATTCATAACACTAAACCAGTGTTCAGGTGTGTAAAATATGATTATGAATTTCTTTAATTGACTTAGTACACAACAGCAACTACTGACTGATTCTGCATAAATAATTTCCTGTTGCTATTTCATTCAAAGTACAAAGTAATATAGTATTGATGGCCACTAATGAATCATTTAATATATTATGACTTAAGGATGTTACATTGGTGTCACAGGGACACTCAAGTTTCTAAAACAGAGATGTGTACATTTCTGGTGCTACACAGCACCTTAGCCTAATGCTGACAACTGTAAATGCTCAAAAGAAAATAAAATGAACATGCTCAAGGTAAAAAATGAAGATTATACTCTTTAACTGCTTTTGGTGGAATTCAACAGAAATTCATACTTTGTGGGACTTCTACGCTATCAAATTTTGACTGCCAACATTGCCTCTGAATCATTGCACCTTCTTGCCAGTTCTTACTTTCAGAAGTATTCCTTTTCTACAGTTTTGAAAGGCATCAAGGAAGAATGCTGCAGTAATTCATAAGCCATCATATCTTAAACCATGGAATTAATTTAAATATCTCCCTCTTTAAAAACTGTGGTAAAAATGATCATTTATGAACATATAAGAAGGTACCCTAAAAAAGAAACTTGATAAAAAATTTTTTTTATCATATTTGGGTTTTGTACATGTATTTCAGCCTTTGCCTTTATTATCTGAGCAATCTCTTTACTTCTCAGTTATTGTGTGACTGATTTGGCAGCAGAGGAAAACTAAGAGTATTGAAGGGGCAGCATGAACTCAGTAAGAGAGGGCTTTTGAAAGACTTTTGATTGGTTGCTCGGTTCCATAGTAATCAGTCAAATGGACATTTCTTCAGGGCATACTTTAAAATCAGGAAAAGCTAATTACCTGCGCCCTGTATTTTGAACCCATCCTCTTTTTTCTAAACACAGGGTACTGACTCTTCTTTCTCCTGATGGACTAAAAGCTGTGTATACAATGTGATCAAAAACTGAAGTGAATGTTTAAATTTAAAAAGTTATTACAGTTAAAGACACATTGCTATTAATCCCCCT
>VMDO01022900.1:0-32656 GCA_007922755.1 Pedetes capensis
AATGACCCTATTTCATTTTTCTTGATTGCTGAATAGTATTTCATTGTGTATATATACCATAGTTTTTTTATCCATTCTTCTGTTGAAGGGCACTTTGGTTGATTCCGTATCTTTGCTATTGTGAAAAGCGCTGCATTGAACATGGAGATGTAGGTGTCTCTGTGGTATGATGACTCATCTCCCTTTGGGTAAATTCCCAATAGTGTTATAGCTGGGTCATATGGTAGATCTATTTTTAGTTTTTTGAGGTACCTCCATATTGATTTCCATAGTGGTTGCACCAATTTACAGCTCTACCAACAATGTAAAAGTGTTCCCTTTTCCCCCGCAACCTCGCCAGCATTTGTTGTTGTTTGAGGAAACCTACTGTTAAGAACCTCAGCAAAAAGAATGAAAAGGCCATGAAAGAATGGTCATGTCCTAAATGCAGAGGCATATCCAACTGCAGGCTGATCTGACAGGTGTGCATCTGCCCCCTTCCCTTTGTACATATCTTCTTAAAAAGCTTAAAGCCTCTGCCTGCAGCTATAGAACTGTGGCTTCTGATCCCATCACATCTCGGAAGTTAAACAGGGACAGACCTGGTTAGTACTTGTGTGGGAGACCACCTGGGAGCACCAGATGCTGCAGGCTTGGGAGAAGGACCAGGCAACCCACTCCCCAAAATCAATCTGCCATTGAAAACCCTATGAATAGCAGAGAAGCACTGACAATAGTGTTTCACCTGTTGTATATAGGGTCGCCGGAGTCAGACACCAACTTGATGGCACCTAACAACAACAAATCCTCTGTTGGGCTAGGATTTAGCTCAGTTCGTAGAGCACTGCTCTGCATTCTCTGAGGTCCTGAGTTCGATTCCAAGCACCACAAAAACGGGAGCAGGACATGGCAATCGGAAACAATCAGGCATTGAAAACCTGAGGACAGGACATGATGGCACCTAACAACAACAAAGCCTGTGTCTGCCCAACAGTGTTCCTTCACCTCTGCTTTCACAGACACGTATTCTGGCTTGCACTGTTAAAACTTCCAAATAAATTGATAAAACTGCCTGCTATTTCTCTCAATATTTTTCCCAAGAGCTAAATTATAATGCCTGGGCCATAGAGGTTTCTACATTCATCTTTTTATGGTTGCCATCACAACTTCCTGCTTATCCTCCATACTCACTTGAGGGTGGTTTAAATAGGCATTAACAAGGATATACTCCACCCCAATTCTTATTTGCAGGGCACTAGAGCAACAAAACACATTTTCCGTTTGTTTGTTTGGTGATACTGGGCATTGAACCCAGGGCTTTATAAATGCCAGTCAAGCACTCTACCACTGGGTACATCTGAAGCCCCCATTGTTACTTGATTTTATTTATCTATTTATTTATTTTTGCAGTACTAGGAGGCTGAACCCAGGACCTCCCACATACTTTACAAGTATTCTACCACTGAGCCGAACCTCTACTCTCTTTTTTATTTTTGTCTTCAGACAGGGTTTCACTAAATTACACAGGCTGCCTCTGGCCTTGAACTTGGGATCCTTCTGCCTCCACCTTCTGAATCACTGGGATTATAGGTGTACACCACGGTCCCCAGCTTGTTTGTTATTTGAGACAAGGTCTCACTCTGTAGCCCAGGCTGGCTTGGAACTTGGCATCCTTCTGCCTCCATCTCTCCTGTGCTGGGATTACAGGGATGCACCACTGAGCCCAGCTAACAAAACACATTTTAGATATAGGTCTATAACTGGCTATTTTGTTATGATATAAAAACAGCCTTGTAGCCGGGCGTGGTGGCACATGCCTGTAATCCCAGCAGCTCGGGAGGCGGAAGCAGGAGGATCGCAAGTTTGAGACCAGAGGCAGTCTGGGTAACTTAGTGAGACCCTGCCTCAAAAAGTAAAAAAAGAAATGGACTGGGGGTGCAGCTCAGTGGTCCAGCACTTGCAAAGCATGCAGGTGTGAGGCCCTGGGTTCAACCCCCAGTGCCGCAAAAAAAAAAAAAAAAAGGCCTTGTAGAGAGATGTGATAAAATGAGTTTTCCATTTTCTCATTTCTCTACAATTTAGGAACCTGGGAAAAGCTTGGATTCTCTTAATTTAGAAAAGAGTCTAAAGCTAACAGAAAGCTATAACAGTTAAAGTTTGATACTTTTTAGGAGAGGTGAAGAAAAAGGCAATAAATCCTTTGGGCTGGTCAGTGGTATTTCCCAGCGAATATTAAGAATTAAAAAGTATACAGGAAGTCGGCAATGTAATTCACATTCCACAAAGAACCTGTGAGCCTTTCTCTTCCTCTCCTCTCCACCTCTGTCAAGGCTCCAGGGTGAAAGCTTAAGTTGAAGAGGACAAGCCATCAGCAGAGGGTGACTTATGATGAGAAATGAAAATATTTGGATTAGCTATAATACCAAGCCAGTGATATTTACAAATTATTAAACTGCCATCCACACATCAAACGCCTTTTCTTTTATGAAATGCTAAGCTATACTTTCAGTTTGTTTCAAACTGTCAGGGCCATTATTTGATGTTCCTCTCTGTTTGTTTATCTTAATTAAGATGTGGAATCCATCATTTTTACTTTCTTTTTCTAAGAGCAGCAGCCGGCTCTGAGTCAGGATGAGGGCTGGCCACCCTCAAGTGCTGTGCAGGTGCCAAGCTGAGTTTGTTCACAGAGGGATCAAAAACACATTTGTTCTCCAGGTTGTGTGGACATACTGACAGGTTTTTGATAACAGGGGGAAAAAAGTCTTCCTCTGTGGTGAGAAATGATATTTCTATTTGGAACAACGAAACTCAGTGGCAGATTTCATTTCTGTTTTGGAGGTGATTTTCCCCAACAACATCATGACAGCTCACCTGGGGGCAGAAATATTGAGGTGGGGTTGGAAGTAGGAGACAGAATGTGGCGACCCAGAGCAAGCATGAGCAGGAAATAAAGCTCCCTGAATGTCCAGTGAATATTGGCGGCTGTTCTTGACACTCTAATTTTCTTTTCCATTCCTGATGTGGCAGTTTAGTCTCTAAAATCTAGGTCATAATCTCCTAGAAGTGGGTTGGCTTATTGTTAGAGACACCATTTCATATCAAGCTGCATTGAGTTTTCTTTGAATAGAGCTACTTCTGCCCATTAGTGTGTATAAGGACTTTTGAAGGGTTTTTCCAGTAGTACAGCTTCATTCTGCTGATATACACACTCTTTCCAACTCAACCCTGCTTTTGAGAAGCATTTCAGAACAGTTACCTATGGATAGGGCTGGGATTTATCTCAGATGGTAGAGTGCCACTCTGCAGCTTCTGAGGTCCCAGGTTCAATTCCCAGCACCACAAAAATGAGAGAAGGATGTGGCAATCCACTCCCAAGGCAATCCCAAAATAATTAGCCATTGAAAATCCTACAAGAGTCACTATGAGTCAGACACGACTTGACACCCCTTAACAATAACAACAACAACAACAACAAACTATGGATAGAGAAGCAGTCAACTAGACATAGAATAGAATTGAACTCTGCAGACCAACCAGCCTATCTTGGGATAAAATCTGTTACTTTCATCTTATTAGCACCATACTCTATCCAACTAAACTAACTGGCCATACAATTCAATCAGCTGGACAAATGAGAAACACAAAGGAAACAAGTTTATTGCATGACTTAGGGAGAAATGAAGAAGTGCTTTGAGAATGCACTTCTGAGAATGAAGTGCATTCATTTGAGAAATGAAGAAGTGCTCCACTTTTAAAACCATCTCAGTCAGCCAGGTACCATGGTGAACATCTGTAATCCCAGTCAGTGACTTGAGAAGTTGAGGCAGGGAGATCACGAGTTCAAGGCCAGAGGCAGCCTGCTCAATTTAGTGAGCCCCTATCTCAAAATTTAAAAAAAAAAAATTTTTTTTAAATGGGGAAGGGGTATAGCTCAGTAGTAGAGCACTTACCTAACATGTGTGAGGCTCTGGGTTCAACTCCCAGTATTACCAAAAAAAAAAAAAAAATCCTGGTTAATGAGGCAATCCAAACACAACCTTAGAGTAAACATATATGTTTCTAGAAGAACATTGTTCTGGTCTTACTGTATGATCTGTCATGGACCAAAAAGTACTGATGTTATTAGAAACATCACTTGGAGCTCTAGAGTTAGGAAACAGTACATCTTCCATGGATCAGAGTCTTTGTTTAAGCCAATCGAAGCAGAATTTGTATGTAACATTGATAATAACATTTCTCTTACTCAGCGTGTGAGTGCTAGCAGCCAGCATACAATCATGATCTCATGTATCATTCTGTTCCTGACAGTATTACACAAGTTGACTCCAGGGACACACACAAGAAGGCCAGCAAAACAGCCCTTCATTAGGCAAGAGGTAGACTTTTGAATCACATAATTCCAAGAGGAAACATAACCTTTCAAAAGACAAACCAACACTTCATTTATTTGAGGCCTTCGTTATGACTCTTGGGTCACAGATAACTACTTTCAACAAATTCTCCCTCTTCATTAGTGGAAAACACTTTCTTCTAATCACCACAAATTACCCAACAACTGGAATTAAGCAGTCTTCTCATATCACACTCATTTGCTTCCTTTCCAGTAGGATGTTCTCAGTTCACAAAGTGACTTGCAGTACTTATTTGCAGTTGTGTCCTTGTGTGGCTGAGACTGCTAGGTAGCTAGCCCCCAATACCCATTCTCCTCTTCTTGTGTGCTTTTAGATATGCTCATACTACCCCACTCCTTACCTTCTTGGCAACTGGATTCAACCATGCAACTTAAATTCTAGCTAGTGGAATGTAGAAGCAATGTGTCAACTTGTAAAGATCACATGAGTGTCCTCAAGCACTTGGAGGGAGGGTGATGTTCTCTGTGTTGCCTCCTTTCCTTCCTGCTGACTGAAAATGGAGCCAGCTTGGATCATAAGGAAGAAACCACATGCTTTATAAAGATGACAGAGATGAGACAGAATGAGCCTGAAGTGCCTCCATCCCCAACTACTGCCTTCAGTCTTTTTATACGTAAGAGAGAAAGTATTGTCTGTTTTGTTAGGGCGTCTATTATTTAGGGTCTTCTATCACATTGGTTGGGCTGGGATTTAGCTCAGTTGATCGAGTGCTGCTCTGCAGTCTCTGAGGTCCCAGGTTTGATTCCCAGCACCACAAAAGTGGGAGAAGGATGTGGCAATCCACTTCCGAGGCAATCCCCAAACAATCAGCCACTGAAAACCCTATGAAGGTGGCTTTGACATGACCCAATGGCACCTAACAACAACATCACATTGGCTGAACTAATCTTAACTGACATACCTAGTAAGGGCTCCCTCTGGGAGATAACCAAGGTCAAGCTGAGTAGCTAAGGGTCTAAAAACAATGTGATGGGAAAAGATACCACAGTAATGAAACAACCACTAGTGGCTCCTTCAGCCATTTTAAAGAATGAAATAAGCCAGAATTGTGTGAATATAATAATAATTTTCTGGGCATTTCTTAAATAGCATTAGTCAGAAGTCCTAGCTTTCATAAATTAATGTTGTTTATTCAAGTCTTGATAATAATAGTCCTGGGAAGTTTGTCAAAATTGTGATGTGTACAAGTTGTCCTGTTTTTTTCCCAGGTCACCTTTAGTTACTTTGTTCTCCAGGGCACCTATCTTATCCTTCACTACCTGTTCTATCTGGTACTCAGTGTCCAGGCCTCTGACCTGGGGCCATGTGGTTCCACCTCACCAAAGCCCACCAACAAGCCATCAGATTGACAAGAACCTAAACACGCAAATTCGATCTGAGGCTGTGGCTCTCGGCCCTAGGTGGGCATCAGAACCAACTACAGAGTTTTATAAGAATAACATGCCTCACAACCTCACCCCCAGAAGATCCTAATTCAAATGTCCACATTTTTAGAAAGCTTAACACGCAATTCTGATGGGCAGGAGTTAAGAACAACTATTCTAAGGTACTGATGACTGATAATAGCCCCTGTGGTGCTATCAACTGCACACACATCGTAGATGAGTCACTGCAACATTCTTCCACCACTTAGCTCAGTGGTGTATTATACCATTCCAAGTGGCTGTGCCTTGTCCCTCAGAGAGGTGTGGCTCTGCACCTCCTTCTCACAGTGATTCTTGATGGACCAGTTTGTTACCACACTGTGGATGACAATGCCTCATTTAATTCCCTGCCCCTCCCAGAGCATTTGTCGCCAATAGGGAGCCATGCTTTCATCTAAGAGAATGGTTTCCTAACAGTGGAATTTCAGAAATTAAGGAAGTCAGTTGAGAGATATTTTGGAAGAGGGACCCTTTTCCAATTCTCTTGAATACACACCATTTAAGCAGCACTAATTCTACCTATAAACAGCAAAACCACTGGGTCTGTTTCAGAAGATGTTGCAGACTTCTGGAAAAACAGTAACCTTATTCCTTCATTTTTCTTCACCTGTTGTTTGGTATTGTTATCCAAGATTCTCAGAGAGTACAGAGAGGCAGGTGCAAAGCATGGGTATGGGAATTTGGCAACATAACCTTGATCCTTGGATCTGGAATATAAATGAATTTATATCCAACATAGAAATTACAGTAGAGAGTAGTAGTAGTAGTAGTTGTTGTTGTTGTTTTGTTGTTGTTAGGTGCAATGGAGTTGTGCCCAACTCATAGCAACCCTCATAGCATTTTTAATGGCAGATTGTTTTGGGATTGCCTTGGGAGTGGGTTGCCACGTCCTTCTCCCATTGTTGCGGTGCTGGGAAACAAACTCGGGACCTCAGAGACTGCTAGCAGCGCTTTATCAACTGAGCTAAATCCCAGCCCTGTTGTTGTTAGTAGAGAGTATATTGTTGTTAGGTGCCATCAAGTCCATGTCTGACTCATAGCAACCCTATGTACAACACATAAAAGAGTATTGTTAGTGCTTCTCTGCTATTCATAGGGTTTTCAATGGCTGACTATTTTGGGAGTGGATTGCTGGGTTCTTCTCCCAAGCCTACAGCACCAAGTATTCCCAGGCAGTCTCTCATGCAAGTACTAACCAGGCCCAATCCTGCTTAGCTTCTGAGATCTGACAGGATGGGATGCCACAGTAGTACAGTTGCAGACTTAGTAGTGAGTATAGATAAGGCTTATTAAGAGATAGTACACGTTTAAAAAATAATTACAGAGAAGACCAAGACACCTGAGAAGCTGAGGTAAACCTGAAAAAGGACTAGAAATAAACTGGGTTGCCTTGGTGAATCTGCATAAGGACATTTCTATTTCCCAGGGAAATGTAAAATTAGAACAGAGTTAAGCAGGCTTCTAGAGGGAAAAGTACCTTAGACAGAGAAGAGGGCGGGCTGAGAGAAGGGAGAGGTGTGCTTGTGGTGATTGCTAGAGAAAAAAAAAAGAAAAAAGGGCAAGCAGCGGAGAGGAAAAAGAAGGAAAAGAGAGCACGGGCACATGTTTCTCCTAGTATTATCCAAACTAGGGCACACCCAGTGTGACATCAGCCCTGGGCACCCAGCTCTGGGCACCTTGTGTGATCTGAGACTAGGGTCTTTGTTTTGTAAATGGATCGATGGCCTGTATTGGTGTATGATCCATTAGAAAATATGCTTCCAATGTCCTCAGAGATGCACATGCCCTCACCCATTGTGGACAAATGGCAGGAGTCAATTTCAATCTCCTTTTCCTTCATATTGCCTGCTAATGCCTAAGCTAACCTGTCTATCAGTGTCACTGTCCTCCCTGGTACTTTATCTTGCCAGATAGAGAGTAGCAGTGCCAGTTGTCCCTAATTCAGCCATGGTTAAATAGCAAGTGAGCACATGTTTAAAGGTACCTCATAGTATTCTAAATATCTCTTCATACCTGCAATGTGATCTTAGAACACAGAGTAGAGGGTCAGTTATAATCAATCTTCTATTACAGCACAGTACATACAGCCAAGCTAATCAACATTTTCATATATCTGGTCATCTTTTACAAAGCTAGAGTAATTAAGATTCCACAAAGTCTTAGGCAATCCTTACTATTTCATTGCCTTTTCTTCTTAACTGTGTAATCTGTTTCTTTTTACCTGTCTTCTCACCCTCCAGATTCTGTAAATACCTACTTCAGAGGACTATTACAAAAATTGAATTAAATGAAAGGATTGAAATTGTTTTAAAGTTGCATCTAACAACAACAACAGCAACACAAATGTATAGGAATATTTCTGTAATATTCCTATATTTGTGTAGCAGTACTTCAAATCTGATAGAAAGAGGAGAGGGAAAGATTGAGAGATGTGGAGAAATTACTGCTAAGGATTGGCATGAAAAATCCATACTTGTCCACTTACTAACTGGGAGACTTGAGTAAGGCACTTTAATTTTTTCATCAAGAAGAAAATGATGCCAGATGTGGTGGTGGCACACACCTGTAATCCCAGCAATCAAGAAGCTGAAGCAGGGAAATTACAAGGTACAGGCCAGCCTGAGCTACATAATGAGCCTCTGTCTGAAGTGGGTGAGGGAGATAAGGAAGGAGAGAAAGAAGACGACAAGGAGGAGAGAAAAAAAAAGGAAGGAAGGAAGAACGGAAGGAAGGAAGGAAGGAAGGAAGGAAAAAGGAAGGGAAAATGATTGTTTTTCTTATTAAAGTGTTCTTAGTATAGAGGTATGGGAGGAGCTGGCAATCCACTCCCAAAGCAATCCCAAAACAGTCAGCCATTGAAAACCCTATGAGGGTCGCTATGAGTCGGATACCGACTCGAAGGCACACAACAACAACAGTATAGAGGTAGTGGTGAGGATTAATAAATCAAGGAATACTAGGAGATTTAGGAGTCCATAGATTTAAAAACAAAAATCCTACAGAAGGAATCTATAAGACAGATCACAAGGCAACTCCAAGAACGTAATGATGAGGTAGACATGGAACACTGGCATCCAGACACTGGCCCCTCAATTCAAGTCATTAGCACACTTCCTATACTAAATAGAATAAAAGCAATGGCTTTTGTTCTTGTCCATTGCAAAAACACATTGAATTGTCTGTGGAGACTTTTTTTTTTTAACCATCACAGATTGATTGTGCTGGATGTAAGGATTTGTAATGAGTACATTCTCATACCTTTGCTGCTGTGAACTGTTGTCCTGGAATAGGCAGAGAGATAAATGAAATATAAACAGGACAGTGGGCACAAAGTGTAGCCTCCACTAATTGTGGCAAGAAGTTGTTGGAGTTTCATACTTCATTTTATATACAAATGGAGGTCCTGGGGGAAAGTATCCTTCATATGAACAGCTCTCCCAGTTACGGGAGAAAACTGAGTAACCCTCAGGGACATCATTTAATATTTCCAGCATTTCACATGAGCTTCTGACACTTGAGTCTTCAAGGGGAAAGCTGATTTATACCTTCAGCCGTTAGACAATGTAAAGGTGAGGTCAGGCATAGGCATCCTTCATCCCTTTCCTTGGTGCTCACAGGTCCCTTGGGCAAAGTGGAATCAAAGCATTTCAGATGGTGGAGGTCACAGTCATGACACCCTAAGAAGTAAGACAGCACAGCCTCCTTCCTCTACCAGTGGGTCTGACACCCATATATCTTCATATTGCCATTGTTTCCACTTGAAAAATTACATGCAGTTGGTTTCACTTTTCCTTCCCTTCTTATTCTTAAAACATAATTTCCACCCCAATCTTAAGTGTAATTTATGTCAAGAATAATGATTATGTGTCTCTGATTATTTTTTAAAAGGGCAAAACCTGTAACATAAATGCAGAACAACAGGTGTCTTGTTTTATGGCCTTGTACCTTTCCAACCCTATAAATTAAAATCATGTCTGTGCTCCTTCTCTTTTTGCACTGATCTGAAGTTGTCTTTCTAGAACATGCTAGAAATTCTGTGCTCTCTGGCATAATGCCTCCCATGTGATCTGTTTCTTGGTTTGATTTGATCTACATGTACTTTAGGCAGTCCTGGCTATGCCCAGTGATACAATAATATTCTGTAAATTGCAGCCCAAGTTTATACCCTTCAGTTTTCTGGCCTCAAATTTCATAATGAGATTCCGTACATTTACTACTTTGTGAAATGCAGCAGATCTCTGCTGGAGAAAGAGACAACCTGTTTTTGTAGGTCCTCTTGCAATGTCAAAAGAGCTTAAGCAAATTAGACGTGTGGTACAAAATACAATATTGAAACTGCAAATGAGTCTTAAAATTGCATAAAATCTACAGATTATTAAAATATTTGTAAAATGATGCTAATTAAAATAGAACTTTGCACATTTTTAATAATATTGTTTCTCTTTGTCATACATTAATTTCTTCTTTCTTTTTTGGATTCTTTCACCATATACTTGTTGTTGTTGTTAGGTGCCGTCGAGTCGAGTCTGACTCATAGCGACCCTCATAGAGTTTTCAATGGCTGTTTCGGGATTGCCTTGGGAGTGGGTTGCCACGTCCTTCTCCCATTTTGCAGTGCTGGGGATCAAACTCAGGACCTTGGAGACTGCAGAGCGGCACTCTACCAACTGAGCTAAATCCCAGCCCTAAGCTTAGGAATTCTCTATAATCAGCCATTCAGAATGTAAAATGTAAATATGGAGTCATGTGGCTTTGCTATAAAATAGTTGTAAAACTATTTTTTCTATTTTTCAATTTTTTTTTTTTAATTTTTATCTAACTAGTGGAGGTTTATAGTCTGTTTGTTTTTTTAAATAATCAAGCCAGGTGCGGTGGCACATGCCTATTGTACTAGTAACTTGGGGGGTGAATGCAGAGGATTGCAAGTTTGAGGCAAGACAGTCTGCATAATTTAATGAAACCTTGTCTCAAAATAAGACATAAAAAATGGGCTGGAGTTGCAGCTCATTGGTAGAGAGCTTGCAAAGCACATGTGAAACCCTGGGTTCAACTCCCCCAGTATGAACAAAAATAAAATAAAATAATAAAATAATTACTATAAGCAGCTATCCCTTCTCAATTCTAGAGTCCTGCTGTCCAGAGCTGGCCTCCTCAATTCTACTTTTTTCTTTTGTATTTTTTTTCTTTTGTCAGCATATAAAATAATAGATTTCATTATGACATTTCATACATGCATATCATTGTACATTACTCACCTTTCAATTCTTTCATCAAGTCTTTCGCCCATTCTGATGCATACCTTCCACATTTCCAAATAATATGATTATACAGCTTTCTTTTAATTTAATAATTTCAGACATTATCTATCGATTTCATATTATGGCAGAAGAGGACTTAGCATTCCTATCCCAATTCGACCCTTGCTTCCCCTCCCTTCATCTTCCCAGTGTAGTTATACCATAATTTTATTTAATCAATATTCAGTGTTTACATTATTTTAACTATGTTGACATTTTTTACTGTCAGCTCTTTTCAAGCTGTATAATTAGCCAGGCGTAGTAGTGCACATCTGTAATCCCAGCACTCAGGAGGCTGAGGCAGGAGGATCAACACAAGTTTGAGGCCGTCCTGGTCTTTATAGTGAGCTCCAGGCCAACCTGGGCTACACAGCAAGACCCTATCTCAAAAAACCTAAATAAATAAACTAATGAATTAATTAAATTGTATAATTAAATTTTATTTCCTGTTTTTTCCCCCTAGTCAACAAATGCCTTGCATTTTCATTTGATTAGCTTTCTAAGTCATCATCCCTAATTTTTCCCAAATTCTATAGCAGAATTATAGTATTCCTCTGGTTACTATTTTCATCATGGTTGAACATATCAGATGATCCATCAGTTAGTTCCATTTTGTTCTTGGAATATCATCTCCTAGAGACTCCAGGCTGGCTGCTCTCCTACACAGCTGTCTCTCTGAGACTCCCTTTTATCCTTTTCACTTTTCAGAGCCTTACCTTCTGAATCCAATGTCATCTTCTTCCTTGGTGGACTCCTTATTTTGGTGAAGCATATATTATGGTGTCATCCTGAGAAAGGATCCCTGGGAGGTCAATATCTGGACACTTTGCAAGTCCGAAAACTTCTTTATTCCATGTTTACATTTGACAGGTAGTTTGGGTGTAAACATGCTAGTGGAAATCATCCTCCCTTAGAATTTAAGAAGGAATTGCTTTATTGCCTTCTACCCTCCAGTGTTGCTATGCAGCCCAGCATCATTCTAGTTATTGTGTATAACCTGATTTTCCCCCTGACTCAGAAGCTCTTAAGATCTTCTCTTATCCATTGTGTTCTGAAATTTCACAATGATAACCAAGGTGTGAGTCTCTTCATTTATGTGGTTGGATGTGTGGAGACACCTTTCTATCAGAAGACTTAGCTTTCATTTTGAGAAATTTTATTGTTTCTTTGATCATCTCCTTCCCTGTATTTTCTGTGCTTTAATTTTTTAATCAGCCTGAAGCCATAGCACTGTGGCCTCTGATCCCATCAGATCTCAGAAGCTAAGCAGGGTCGGGCCTGGTTAGTACTTGGATGGGAGACCTCCTGGAAACACCAGATACTGTAGGCTTGGGAGAAGGACCTGGTAACCCATTCCCAAAAATCAATCTGCCATTGAAAACCCTATGGATAGCAGAGAAGCACTGACAATAGTGTTTCGCCTGTTGTACGTAGGGTCGCTATGAGTCGGACACTGACTCAATGGCACCTAACAATAACAACAATTTTTTAATCATTTGTTTTCCTTTCCTTGCTCTTTTTGCCCAATTTAGGATTTCTTCCATTTTATCTTCTCACTCATCTATTGATTTTGTTTTAATTTTGGCTATCATATATTTAATTTTCAACTGTCCTTTCTTATTTGCTAATTGTTCCTTGTCAAACATCTTTCTTCATGGTTACAGTGTTTCTTCATCCCTCTAAGAATATTAATGACAGTTTGTTTGTTTGCTTTGGTTTTTTAATTCTCTTTTCTCTTCCCTAAATTATCTGTTTCCTCTGGCTTTCTTTTGTTCTGTTGTATATTTTGGACTTTTCTTTCCTGTTGGAAATTTTTCTGCAAATGTCTGATGATCCTTATATGCTCCTTCATACTTAAAATTGAAGCACTAAAAAGCAGATCAGAGCTTCAGTGTGCCAAGGTAGAGTTTATCAATGGATGGTCTTCACTTAGAGTCTAAAGTTTAGAGTGATGGGGGCACCCAACCATTTTTCTTGGAACTCCTAAACATCAGTATTTATAAATCTTTTCTCTGAAACCATTCATTTTTTTCAGAGAAGGATCCATGAATTCCTAATGGTACCATTATATGTAACTGTTAGCTGCTAAGCAAAGCAGGCACCTTTATGAATACATTCCTATGTTAAAACATCTTTAAAATGTCTTTTCCTTTATTTTCAGCTAAAACTTTATAATACAAACTAAGCATGTTCAGAGGCATTCCTGCCCACCACTTTTATCTTTTCAACATGTGCTCTATGACCTTGAGCTGAGCATCCTCAAGAATGTACCCACTGACAGACCATGCTTAAAAATGGACCAACTCCTATATAAATATGTGTATGCTCCCTAAATAAAACCCCCATGTTTCCTTTGTTTGGGGAGAGCATCACTTTAGAAGGTGTTCCCATGCTTCTTACTTGTGCAGGTAACAAATCTTTCTCCACTCTTTTAGATTTTGACTGTTTATTTTTGCTTTGCACTCAACAAGATGCAAATCCATTGCATTAGGTTACATAACTACCAGGCTTTTTGGAATCTCAACAAATGGAGGCTAGTAGGAGCCTCACTGTTTAGTACATGGAATAAACTTAATTCATCTGTTTTGAGTATGGCACTCTCCACTGGACTGTGTGTCACAAGATTTGATACCTTCCTGATTTAATTTACCTACAGATATTAAATTCTCTGTGCCAGTTTTGGAGATGAATCATTACTAGACTATGAGAGTCTAGTAGTAGTAGACTATGAGAGTCTAGACTATGGCCATTTTAGTAGAGTGTGTTGCTAAAAATCAAGACATTTGGGATGAATACTCTAGAATTAAAACATTCTTCATCCTGACTTTTTGTGTTTGTTTGGTTGTTGTTTGTTTGTTTGTTTGTTTTTGAGACAAAGTCTCACTATATAGCCCAAGCTGGCCTTGAACTACAATCTTCCAACCTTAGCCTCCCAAGTGCTAGGATTACAGGTGTGCACCACCATTCCTAGCTCTTTATCTTGACTTTATAGTTATAACTACATTATACATTAAGTAAAATGTTGGTGCAGCATAGTACAGAAATAATCAGTACTAGGTCTGGAGCTTCAAAAAAAACTTGAGTATATGTCTTAGTTCTTCCTCTTTTCAACTGTGTGGGCATCAGTTTCAGCTTCTCAAGGCTGGACCAATGTGGCACCAGGCATCAGAGCCTCTTATACAAACTAAAGTGCTACCCAAATGTAAAGTATTACTGTTATCATGTGATTGTTGTAACTACTTGGTCAGGGAAGCCTGAATTTCATGCTCCTTTCTTATCTGCTTTATAACACTCAGGCAATTCCACAATAACAGTTGGCTTTCCAAAAGACAGTTGAGTTCTTTTTTCCTTGAAAACAAATGAATCCGGAACCAATCTACCTTAGCCATCCAATATGTGCAGGCTCTTTTGTTCATGAACAACCTTAAGGTAATAAACTGGTATGCCTCTGTGACGAGAAAAATGTTGGAAGGCAATGGGTTTCCATCTCAGGTTTCTAAGGTTCTATACCAAACAATAACAGGGGAAAAATTATTTGGCTAAATGCCCCTGACATGCATTGGCATCCAATATGCCACCCACCTTGCCAGGCATTATTACTTATATACCTGCCTCTGAGATGGGCTGCTCTGAAGAGCTACTCTGCTCTTGTCAGACATACATTTTAGAGACTTTTCAATAAACTTATATAGCAATACCGAGCTGCATGTCTTCTAAACTTTGCAATTTCATCAGTCTATACCAAGTGCCGTGAAACAAAATGGATGTGCCTTCAGCTTTCTACAGTCCTGGAAAATGAACCAGTCCACTTAACAATAAATGGTGGTTGGTTCAAACACACATGACTGGTCTAGTGAAGAAGAAAAGAAAGTTGAGCTTAATGAAGTCCAGGGTCTGTGTCCCTGTGCATGGACAGGAAAGGACGAGTGTTTTATAACTGTTTATTGGAGTTAATGGTAATAAATTCCTCACTTGTGATGCATTAACTTTAATGTTTTCATTACTTGGTGATTTAGATTTTCCCTTTTCACATTGTAAATCATGTTGTCCCAGTAGCAGAGCAGGTCGAGTGCCTGCCATAATGTTCATAATGTTCAGCAGGGAAAGGAATATTCTCTTTCTCTCTCCCTTGTGGTCTGATAAAAGATGCTTTGCTTCATCCCAACTTGCTACTTTCTAAATAAACAATAAAGACCCAACAGACAGACAGATGCACCAATTACAGTATAACAGAATGCAGCAAGATCTAGTTTAAAGCCTATAGAAGGACTGGTCTCAGTGTCAACAGTAACTTCCCAAATGTATTTAGTGTTGAATATTTTTTCTTTTTTTCTTTTTCTTTTTTCTTTTTTCTTTTTTTTTTTTTGTTTGTTTGTTTGCTGAGTGTGAGCCCTTAGTTAATGAGCTGTGCAAATAGATATTGAGATTTAGTGTTTTTATTTTGCAATTACAGACTTAGTGATTTGGCTGGAAACTTTTGGGTGTAGAAACATCACCCTCATTTTCCCCTCCTAATTCTTTTTCCTTCCAAAGTTCAACTTACTTCTAATTTGCTTGAGTTGTGACAGAAGAATCAAGAAAGATTTTAAATCTCACATTTGTAATTTTAAAAGTAGGGGGTGATTTTTGCCCTACAAGTACCTCATCATAGCTGACATGATTTTTCTGCCTCTGAGCCCATATTGCTGTACAGAAACACCCAGGGAACTGGCTGGGAGGAGCTTTGGCTGGAGAGTGGCTCTTTGTCCAGTAGATGATATATACCAGGTCAAAGCCACATTGCTAAGATCATTGCTTTCCCATCAAGTTCTTCCTGATGGGGTGTGAGAGTTCTCATTAGATCACCCACCCTGAAATACCCCCAGAGAATCATGATAATTAGTTCCTGAGTCTCTTTATTTTCTGCTTTGTTTGCTTTAAAAGTTTTCTCAATGCACTGATCTGATGATATCTAAATGTCTTTTACTGGCGAGAGAGAGACATGGAGAAGGCAGAATTATGATCATTCAACTCCTTCTTGAAATCTTTTGGAGAGTGACTAAAATAGAGACACTAGCATTGTTCCACTCATCCTCACATATTCTTCACTACCTATGGTGCAATGCTCCAGTACCCATAGCATGTTTGCATACAGGATGCCAACCAATGTACTTGTGGAAGTGTAAAGAGAAAATGCCATTTCTCAGGGAGAGAAATAAAAGAACAAGACTGGGAAATGCTACAAGAGGCCATGTTCTCACATCACTCAAAATTTATAGCTCAGAAATTGCTACAAACATTTTTCTGAAGAGTAATTTAAGTTGTTCAAATTTCTATCCAGTCCTTTCTAAACATCCCTTCAACTGTTTATGGCTTGCTCTGAATACCATCTTATGCTTTCCTGAAGATAGATAAGATCCAAGGTGAAGAGAATTGGGATCCCAATCAGGCTGTGAAATAGGACTTAGAGATTCTCATCAGTTGAAGTTCAGGGTATATTTTCTTATTTTTTCCTCAAAAGCCTCTTCACCACCACCCCCTTTCCTATCATTCTATGTACTATTACTCCTAACTTTTGAACTTCTACTTCCTCCTTGCACTTATGACTAAATCTTTTCTTTCTCTTTTTTTACTTTCTTGTTTTATATTGCCAGTCCTAGATTAAAGTAGTAAATATACTGCAGAACAAAAATTACTACTTGTGGCTTGGGTGAAAATGATTTATCTAGCAAATATTCACCCCTATATTGCCTTCATAGACCACAAGTCCCTTTGGGCTAAAAGTGGTTTAAGTTCAGTTTAACAAACATTTGTTGGTCACCTACTGTGTGTACCAAGTCCTGGGGGATATGTAGAGAAACTAGTGTATGAATAATGACTTGAGCCAGCCTCTATCAAAAGGACCAGATTTCTCACTGACAGCGTTTCTTTAGGCTTCAAGAAATTAAATAACAAGCACCAAACTCCTTACAGTTTTCTGTGTATATTTTAGAGAGGGACTCTTCTTAATTCCACATCAATTCAACAACTAATTGAAGGAAAGCCAAATGTTGTGATGGGTCTCGGCAATTCACATAGTGAGTTCCCCCTCTATCTGTTTCTTACCTCCTCACCTAAACAGTTGTCATTTGAACTCTGGCCCATCTCCCCATTTTTTTCTAGGCACGAATGCTTGTTCACCTAATTTTTTGCTTGATGTCATCTCTCTTCCTATGAATGAAAGATCTATTTTCACCCTCCTCCCTGCTGTCTTCTATGCAGGCCCACAGCTACATTCTTTTTCCTAGGAATAGGCTCTTTTCTATTCCCTGTTCAAGGCCTCTGGCAGCTTTACATGGCAACTAAGGTCTTAATGTAAATCTAAGCAAAAAGGCAAAAATGGAAAGTGTTGAGGAAAGAGTTTAAGGCCCCTGGGAGCCCAGGCTGTTGCATTAAAATGCTCTGTGGAAAATGGTATTAGAACATAGAAATAGGGGTGAGTACATAATTTTACATGGAGAAACCAGAGCAAGATTCAGAGAGGATATGACATTTTAATTGAGCCTCCCTACTTGGAAAATGGGAACAGAGAAAGGAAATTCCAAATAGAAAACCAGCACAAGCAGAGGCTTAGTGATATATAGTACAAGGCACACTCCAGAAGGCTTAGTGTGGCTGGAGTCCTGGGAAGCGAGGGTATCAAAAGAAATGAAACTGGAAGGTAGTGCAACCGAGTCTTTTACAGTGCTTATATGCTGAAGAGTTTGAGTTTCATCCTGCAGGTAATGGAGAACCATTAAAGGCTTTAAGCAGGAATGTGACATGACAAGATCTGTGTTAAAGAAAGATGACTCCGGGCCACAGTATGGTAGACAGTTTAAAGGTGAGCCAGTTGAAAAGTGATGCCAGACCTAGGAGATGCTCTTTTTTTTCTTTTCTTTTCTCCATGGGTGTTTGGTTTGTTTTGTGTGCGTGTGTGTGTATTTTCTTTTTTGTGATGCTGGGAATTCAACCCAGGGCATTGCACATGCTAAGCACACACTCTACCACAAAGCTACATCCCCATGTTCTCCATGTTCTCATAGTCCAGTGGGGTAGCAAATAAATAGACTTGAAAATATTTTGCCATCCATTTTTAAAGATGTGCTCTCAAGTGAGATATGCATAATGGTGCTATGCCTTAGGGTTAGGGGGGAATGCATTGATCCTGCAAGGTTTGTAAAATTACAGTTTGGCATTTAAAATCCTTTCCTCCTTTTTGGAATCACAGTGCTATTTGAAGGATTGCTGTCTGCATTTGTATCAAGATTCCCACTTTGCACTGTTGCCACTTACTGGGCTTTAACTGCTAAAGAGACTTCAGGTCTTTGTGGATCCATAGAAGAGATGGATTCCTAGAATAAAAATAAAACTGAGGGTATTGGGTTACAGACCCAGGTTATTACAAAAACAGAAGACACCAGAGGATTCCTGAGTTTAAACACAGGTTGAGACTGCATGCCTTTTTCCCCCTGTACCACGTCTGCTGACATTCATATGCTCAGCCTACTTCCATGGAACACACACTGTTTTAAGACATAGTTTTTTCAAGGAAAGAAAGCACTGTAGAAATTTTTGATTGTCATAGTTATAATAGTACATCAGATTTGTTTAGTCACTATAGACTGCAGCATAAAATAAGTTATAAATTGGGTAGGTTCTTTTTTGTTTATTTATTTGTGTGTGTGTGTGTGTGTGTGTGTGTGTGTGTGTGTGTGTGGTATTTAGGGTTGAATCAGAGCCTCACACATACTTTGCAAGTGCTATACCACTGGACTGCGCCTCCAGCCCATTTTTTATTTTTTATCTTGGTACAGGATCTTGCTAAATTATGCAGGCTGCCTCTGGCCTCAAACCTGCAATCCTCTTGCCTCTGCCTCCTGAGTCACGGGGATTATAGACCTGAGCCACTGCACCTAGGTTATAAATTATTTTTAACTGACTTCTCCCCTTAAGAAAACATATCAGAATGTAAATGAATGGCATTATTAGAAAAAAACTTTAAATCCATTCTTATTCTAAAAGTATTCTAAATCTCTACCCTTTATCTAATCAGAACATGTCATAATACCATGATTGAAAAGCAACAGATTATTATAATGACTTAGTCATTCTTTAAGATTAACTACTTACATCTGCCAGATGCTGTTGATTATTACCATTCATTTAGATGCTGGCATTAATGTGTCAAAATATACCCGGAGTTAGGAGGGCTCTGTTCTAATACTTCTATTTCTTATAAGTAAAATCCCATTGAAAGGAACTTTTAAAAATTTTGCTCTGTATATCTGTTGACCCCTTGGATTTTCTCACAGACTCATCCTAGGAAATAACTCTTTGAATTAGTCAGTCAGTATATTTAAAAGTATATTTTAAAAAATATTACTTTATCTGGGCTTTGTGGTATACACCTATAATCCCAACACTCAGGAGGCTGAGGCAGGAGGATTAGGAATTTGAGGGCAGCCTGGACTACATAAATGAGACATTATCTCAAAAAGAAAGGAAAAAAAAAAAAGAAGGAAGGAAGGAAAGAAGGAAGGAAGACAGATATGTTTATTTTGTTGTTTGGTGTCCTCGAGTCAGGTCCAACTCCTATCAACCCTATATACAACAGAACAAAACACTATCCAACACTGTGCCATGCCTGGCACTATTGTCAGTGCTTCTCTGCTATTCATAGGGTTTTCAATGGCTGATTGATTCAGGGATGTGTTTCCTTATCCTCCTAAGCCAGTATTCCCAGGTGGTCTCCCATCTAAGGGCTAATCAGGCCCCATCCTCCTTAGTTTCTGAGATCAGATGGGATCAGATGCCAGGGTGGCAAATGCAGGACCTTAAAATATTTTCATATATCAATTACTAGAATAACCACACATCATGTCTCTTTCTTCTTCCAAACTTGAGGTCTCTTGTGAGGGAGGAAGGTGGGAAGACCCTGTCAGCCACTTCTGGGTATATCTCCTCAGCTAAAGCTCAGGGTACTAGAAAGAGCGTAGACTTTTCTAAGGGAGCAATCTTCAGCAAGTCCCATCATTTCATCATACTTTAGTTTCCTAGTCTGTGAGGTGGAGATGACAATAAAACATACCTCACAGGCCTGTTACTGAACTCAAATGAAATGTTAGAATCCTTCGTCAAATGCTGGTTAAAACTTCTTAACTTTTTTTTAACCATTTTAATTAAAATATTAGTTTTCAATCATTTTGTTCATCAATCATCTGCTTTTTTTTCCTTGGTACTACTGATCTGGAAGACATAGGGTTTAGCTCAGATGGTAGAGTGCTGTTCAGCGCTCTCTGAGGCCCTAGGTTTGATCCCCAGTACCACAAAAATGGGAGAAGGATGTGGCAGCCTCGAAACACTCCCAAAGCAATCTCAAAACAATCAGCCATTGAGAACCCTATGAACAGCAGAGAAGCACTGACATAGTGCTGGGAAGTGTTTCATTCTGTTGTACATAGGGTCTCTGTGAGTGGGACCTGACTCAATAGCACCTAACAACAACACTGATCTAGAACCTATCATGAATTTTCTTTAACCTCAGTATAACCAGGTTTTCCCCACAGATTTTTTTTAAAACTGCTTTGTCTGTTACCTGAATTAACTGTTTATTCTAAAGACCTTGAAAAAAAAAATGGAGAAGCAATATGAGTCCATCAGTATCTCTGAAACCCAGGCTGGTTTCAGAGGTGGTGGTGCATGCCTGTAATCTGAGTACTCCAGAAACTGACACAGGAGGGTCATGAGCCCAAAGCCAGCATAGGCTACACAAAAATACCTTGTCTAAATAAATAAATAAATATCTCCTGAATGTTGTCTTTGGTGCTGGTTTGCTTATGATAAGGGTGTGATTTCTACCATTTTGTGATATCCTTTAGCTCCAAATGCACTTGTTTTATTTGCTACCTTCTTACATCACAGCTTGAGGAAGGACTTGATTAGTTACGCTGTATTCACTCTCTTTCAGCTGTTGTTGGACTTTTTTCTCCATTAACAGTTCCATTCAGTTAGCTTAAATCCATCTGTTTGAGTGGTTTCTGTATCTTTGAATCTTTTAGGTCATAAATATATTAGTAATGATTTAGAATTTTCCACCTTGCTTATGTTTGTCAAAAGTCCTTAATAAGCGAAGCACAATGACAGAAAAGTATGTTGAATACATGTAAACCCAAGGGGATATTGAATGGAATCACAGAAGTTAAAGGGTTATGTAAGCCTGTACCAGTAGAGCAACAGAGGAAGACTCATTGAAACTGACTTCCTTGTTAACATCAGAAGATACACAGTTCTTGCCAAACCTCACAGACTATTGTTTGTTGACTGGTTCCTGAAAACTAAGAAAACGGAAAAAAAATCCAGAGAAACAAGAAGCTATAGAAAAGCAGCAATGAACTTATTAAAGAAGGTCACAGAAACCAAATGCAAAGGAAAGAGTTTAATAAACAGCTTTGGGATCGATGACCACCAAATAAAAGAAAATTACCTCAGCCCCACTCTACCTGCAATACCCTCTTCACTGTTGTCCATTTGAGGCATCATAAATGTGCGTTTGTGCATACGTTGGCAGGTGGACACACCGGCAATCTGTGAGCTCTAATTGAGATGAAACCCGACTAGTCTCAACCTTCAAATATTAGATTTTCACGCAAATCCCCAAGTGCTATCCATGAGTACTTTAATAAAGGCATTGCCTAACTTTACCCTGCCTGAAATTCACCTAAGGTAGCTCTCAGTCTCTAGATTCAGCTTTCTTTGGTCTCTTTTTGAAACAGTTGAAAAGAACTTGAATTGCCTATAATCCCAGCGGCTCGGGAGGCGGAGGCAGGAGGATCGCAAGTTCGAGACCAGAGGCAGTAATTTAGTGAGACCCTGTCTCAAAAAGTAAGAAAATGGGCTGAGGGTGCAGCTCAGTGGTCCAGCACTTGCAGAGCATGTAAGCGCGAGGCCCTGAGTTCAACCCCCAGTACCACAAAAAAAAAAAAAAAAAAGAACTTGAATTAAAAGGAAGAGGGAATGATGGCAGAAGTCTAGTATTTAAGTGGGGGAAGAATTGAACAAAATATCATTTTTAAAAATCACTGATTTTCTTTTCAGGTTGACTCAGCAAGAGACCGAGACAGCTGCCTGTAATGGGAGTTAGTGAGCACCTGGTTTGTTCTGCAGGGGCTGCAGACTCTTTGCAGTAGCCTCCTGTGCTATTAGCCTTGTGCTGTGGTGTTGCCAACTGATTTCTCCAATTCTCTTTTCTCAATGGGCTAGAACACAACTGGTTAAATAGGCCGTGACTCACATAAGCTCCCATGTCTTTTTTATTGACTGCTTTATGGAAATGTATCATACTCCAAAGGGTCCCCATTGTTGTTGCTATGCACAGCTGACTGAAGAGTCATGTTTAGCGCAAAGAGATGGGCTCCTACTCCGCTGTTTTTTATTGAAGAGTTGGGTACAAGTGGGATGCAACAGTTTAAAGGAATCTAGATGAAAAAAGAAGGATGGATGAGAATTTTTTTATCTTCATCTGCCATGGAAGTTAGGTGGCCATCACTTCTGAGTAACACACTTCTCTGTTGATCTTATCTTTATGGCTCCACATCCTTCAGCTAAGTGAATCTTTTCTATCTATTGATTATTCCAAGAGATTTAGTTAAGTGTAGTGATAGAGAAAGATTATGACACTAATGAAATTCTGTTTTGTGCTGATATAATGCGATACACCCTTAGGTTTATCCAAGGGGGCCATTTATTCCCAATAATTCCAAATCATTTCCAGTTTTTCATTATGTTGGTGATATCCTTTTTCAGGCGATAGACAAGATGCCTCTATTTTTTAATTGTATATTTAAATATAAATATTTTGCCTCAAAATAGCAACTTACACAATTAGTTGTGACTTCTTCCTATTTTTAATATCATCCTACAAAGCATTTATATACTTTCTACTATGCATTAAGAATCTCTCTACAAATCTGTTTGTTTGCCAGTAGGTAGAGGCAGGATAGAAAGGGAAGATTTTGGGGACATTGGGAAGGAAAGGGCTTTTCAACTTGGGATCTGGTCTGAGTCTTATCTTCCAGGGATTCCAGCACAACCAAAAAAAGGAAAGTTACTGTGAGAGCTACCTGCATAGAAACCTGTGCTCCTCAGCCTGGTGTGGTGGCACATGCCTGTAATCCCAGGGACTCAGGAGGCAGAGGCAGGAGGATCGAAGTTCAAGACCAGAGGCAGTCTGGGTAATTTAGCGAGCCCTGTCTCAAAAAGTTAAAAAATGGGCTGGTGGTGCAGCTCAGTGGTATAGCAATTGCAAAGCATGCAAGTGTGAGGCCCTGGGTTCAACCTCCAGCACTGAAAAAAAAAAAAAAAAGAAAGAAAGAAAGAAAGAAAAAACAGAAAAAGATAAAAGAAAAAGAAACCTATGCTTCTCTAAGAATCTCACTAAACCAGATTATAGACTATAATTAAAATTAACAGACCTAAGTAATTTTCTTGTGACTAGATGTAGTAAGAATTTTCTTGACTATCCCAATCAAGACATTTTAACAATGCTCCTATTTGTATCTGTAAATCTATACTATACATCTCCTGGGACCCATTGAGCAATGTAACTTCAAAAGCCCCAAAACCATACATATATCTGTTGTGAAGACACCTAGGCACTACTCTCTGTCTCTCTTGAGAGGCCCATATCCATGTCTTAGATGTGTGTACTATTATTTCCTTAGGTGTCTCGATAGATAGATAGATAGATAGATAGATAGATAGATAGATAGATAGATAGAAAGAAATGTTATATACTCTGGGAGATATTTTAAAAAACAATTGTTTGGGAAAAAATTGTTTCACCCCCAAATCTGTCTGTGTATAGACAGAGAGAGAGAGAGAGATGGAGAGAATACTCTATAGTGTGTACTATCCTTTACTTTTTATCTAATAAACTACACAGTTCTGCTTCATTCTCTGACTTGTCCTGAAAATCATTTCTGTGACTGAGCCAAGGACCTGGGATCACCTGAGTGGAGGTCCCAAGGGGAACTTGGAGGAGGTAATGCTGGGCTACAGCACCCCTCAATACCAGCTGGAGGTAATGCTGGGCTACAGCACCACTCACTACCACTGACAGGTATGGATTTAGGCATACAAGACTATTCCTCCTGCCTCATCCCCACCACAATGTGGCTAACATTGCACAACCTCAGGATCACCAGTTCTTGATCAGTAAGACCCTGAGCTGACATTAACAGAAGAGATAGCATGAGGGTCACAATGATTTTCCATCTTCATTGTATGGATTTGTCTGATCAGCAAGCTAATGAGATTGAGCTCAGAGTCAACTCCATGTGTAGAATAACTCTGTTATCAAATTCACCAAAAGGCGTCTCTGTAGAGGACGGTCAATAGAATAGAGACTGCCTTTATAGGATTGCCTAATTTTTTTCCATAGCCATTCCTGACTTTGCCTATCAACCTATTTTTTCCCATAGCACATTAGGGAAACCAGGCAAGAAAGTTAATCAATACAAATTCCTTCACTAATGAGTAAGAAAGCAACATAATATATCTGACTACATACAAAAACACAGCATATAAAAATCAGTTCCAGCTATCCTACTTTTCAGAATTTTGTCAGTGAATGACCAAGTGAGAAAATTCAGCATTGCATTCAGTGCCCAATTTTAGCAAACTGAGTTTGACTCTTGGGAAGAGAATGTGGGGATGATGCTATACTTCCTGGCCTAGAATTAGTGACTGGAGTTCAAACGTCTCTGCTGCATTAAGCCTTTGTTTTCTTGGTGGTGGCATTCTTGGGTTTCAGTAGGTGGGGAGAGAAAAGCCTCATGCTGATAATGTACTGAAAGTAAATGAAATTAAATAAGCGAAGCAGTGCTCATCACTACTTCCTCCCCCCTGGGTAATTCAATTCAAGCTCTCTCTCTGATGGCAACTCACAGGGGCTGTCTCTGTCACCCCGCTGGGGCCTGGAGTCTTGACATCTAAATAAAAGTTTCACTCAAGCATTTTTTATGCTCCTGCCAGCAGGATCAGTGAGCTGGTGTGGGCACATTAATGTAATATTCATACTCACAGACTCTCTCCGCACATGAGGCAATGTCTTCCCATTTTCATAATTATAGATGTTTTATAAAATGGCATTTAGATTTGCATTAAAAAAGGAGGTTTGAATTCTAATAGAATGTTTAACATGTCTTTTATGATTCAGACTCTTGGCATCTTTAACAAGAAGCTGTCTCTAAGTTTAACAAGACCTTCAAAAAAATTATGGAAAGAAGAGATCCAAACTCCAAACTTAGGCGATCCTGTTTTTCTTATCCCCTGTGTCTTTCATTTAAAATTTAGGCTTCTGGGAGCAATTTTTTAATACCACCTCAGAGAGGGTAGGCTCTCCTTCAAAGGACTTTCTCTGCCATCCCTTGTGCTCACCTCACCAGATTTCCCACCCCTAGTAGAATCTACTACCATTTCTTGGAGAGTATTTCAGGGGGACACTAGAATTTTCAGGGGGATAGAAGAAATGAAAGAATTCTAGAAAAATGAACTTTTCTTTGCTGTAGTTCATCTCAGACATTCACCCTGACTTCTGTTTGAAAGGATTTATTGCAGCCACAGAGTTTGCTAACCAAAACACACACAAATGAAATGAATCCATGAACAAGGAAGTTGACAATATGGACCAAATGAATAAAGAATCAGGTGCTCACATACACTAAAAAAGAAAAAAAAAAAAAAAACTCTTCTGACCTATGTTTTTAAAACTATGGTTGAAACACTGTAGAAGCAAAAAAGTAATGTTAATTGGGTCTTAAATTGTCTTAAAATGTTACTTTTTAAACGAAAAGGTAAGGCACTGGACAACAGGCCACCTCACAGTAACCATTGAATAAATGTTATTTACTCTGGGAGATATTTAAAAAACAATTGTTTGGGGGAAAAAATTGTTTCACCCCCAAATCTCGAGATACTATGTAGGTGGCCCAGTTGATTTATATGTGGTTGTGCCTTACTTTGCTTTGTATTTGGTTTGCTTTATAAATTATTTAAGTCAAACCACAAGACACATGGGGCACCAGATGTGGTGCACACCTGTAATCACAGCACTCAGGAGGCTGAGGCAGAGGATTCTCAAGTTTGAGGACAGCCTGAGCTACACAGCAAGACCCTATCTCAAGACACCAAGGACTGAGGATGTAGCTTGGTAATAAAGTGTTTGCCTAGCATGTACAAGGCCATATATCCCCAAGGTTTGTATCCCCAGCATTTCAAAGAAAAAAAAGAAAAGTCACAAGACATCTGCTAGCCCTTTCCCTTCATTTTTCCTAATTAAGAAACATACAGTTTAGCTGGGGATGTAGCTCATTGGTAGAGCACATGCTTCACATGCTTGAGGCCCTGGGTTTGATCCCTGACCCTAAAAAATGAAAGAAAAAAAGAGAAAGAAAGGAAGAAAAAAATGTAAAGTTGTGTTTTTTAAAGAGTTTTTTTTGGGGGGGTTCTTGTTTCATTTTCTTTTTGAGGAACAAACTTTTTCTTTAGTCCTGTGCCCCTCCCTTCTGCAAAGTAAGTATAAACCTCTGTAAAAAAAGATGAATTAGGAGCTTGACTTTTCAATCAATATGTATCTAAGGAGGCCAAAATGGAAAGCCAAAAATGTTGGCAGCATACAATTAAAGGTTGGTGTCCGTTTCAGGGCCTTCTTTTTTGTTAAGGCTTCTAGGATTCATAGACTCTTTCCCATACTTTGGAGACAAGTTATTGCCAAGTACACTTTGCATAACCCTTCTTTGGGTGAACTTAATAAAACTTATCTTTACAAAGATGGATGTTTGTTTTGAAATAAATAACTAAGCAAACAAACAGGTGAGTATGTGTTTATTGCACCCTTAGAGGTGTCTGCATGTATAGTAGACTATCATTCATTGAGACTTGTCTGTGCTGGTAGCTGTTCATTTGATTTTTGATTATCACAATGTGGGCTATCCAATTTGGAGCTTATATCCCCTGCAAATTCTGAATTCCCTGGAGTCCTTTTCCTGACAATCAGTACACACTTAGGCTACCTCTCTTTGCCACAAATGAATGTATGTTTAGATCATTTAAAGCAATTTTAGCATTAGACATAATGGGGAGAAAATTAACTTTTTTCCCCTCAATCATACAGAAATTGTTTTATTTTGTATTGTGTTTAAGCAATTACCCTTCTGTACCCCATCATTAATGTGAATTATCTAAAGTAACCTAAATGAAAATTTTGTCAGGTTTCAACAAAGCATATTGTTATTGTTCCTTTTAGGAATGGAAGACATCATAAGAGGAGCTCAAGAGCTTGATAACATCATCAAGCAAGGATACTTGGAGAAGAAAAGCAAAGGTATTAATCAAACTCAAAAATAGCAGAACATTCCAGAAATAAAAAGAGGGGTAACATATCGGGTGCCTTCTCTGTACCCAGGACTGTGCTAGGCAGGCATAAGGCAAAAGCAGAACAAGGAAAGAAAAGAAGTCTAGTGTTAGTGTGCATAGACAAAAGGGAGAGGGCCTAAATCTTTAGCAGACTATGAGCTTCATTGGAATAAGGATTGGTTCTGCCTTATTCACCCATGTATCCCTAATGCCTGCTATAAAACAGGTGTTTAATAATACTTATTGAACGAATGAGTGATATTCTTGTCCTCCTCTCGCAATGAAACTATTTGGCCAAGAGTGTAGTTTTTATATCATATGTGAAGCAGCCCACTTTCGAATTTCATAGAAGCCCAACTCTTGACCTATATTTAAGTTGTTCAATTAGAACAGGTGCCACAAGGGCAGGAGTCCCAAGTGTAACACTCAACAGTTAAATTGGATTAGCACAAAAAAAAAGCCTTCCTCATGCCCTAGAGTATCATTTTAGTTTATAAAGATATCATGGAGAATTTAAAAAATACAGAGTGACATTAGAGCTTGAAAGATAGAAGAGAAGAGAGATAAAAAGACAGCGGCTAGAGCATAGAGCAGGCAACCCTGTTTAGAACTTGGATCTTTAATAGAGCTTGTCCTCTGGACTCTGAGTCAATATGGGATAACCTGTGGGAGTGAAAGGGAGTGTTTTACAGTCCATTAACCTGAGAAATAAAACAATAATACACTGGACTGTGTGTTGTTGGATTTTACGGACTCTTTAGTGACTGTAGTTACCTGAATTTATGTCTCCTACTGCTGTTCTTGTGTAGATCATAGTTTCTTTGGGTCGGAGTGGCAGAAGAGATGGTGTGTTGTCAGCAGAGGCCTCTTCTACTACTATGCTAATGAGAAAAGTAAGTGTTCTTCATTTGCACAGCAGCATCTCACTCCTGGATACAAGCACTTCGTAAATTCTCAAGCACTTAGATCTCTAGGTAGCAGTCCTTAACTAATGCCCATAAAGGGACATGCTTAGGGAAGAAATAGGCTTGGGTAAATAATGCCTTGTTGTTGTTGTTAGGTGCCGTCAAGTTGGATCCCACTCATAGTGACCCTCATAGGGTTTTCAATGGCTGATTGTTTCGGGATTGCTTCAGGGGTAGATTGTCACATCCTTCTCCTGGTTTTGGGGTGCTGGGGATCAAGTGTGGAGCAGCACTCTACTAACTGAGCTAAACCCTACCCCTTTAAATAATACTTTATCCACCACCAAAACCCACCAAAAACACTGAGGCCAATTTAGACATTTGTTGTTGGTAGGTGTCTTTGAGTCATCTCTGACTCATAGTGACCCTTATAGGGTTTTCAGTGGCTGATTGTTTCAGGATTGCCTGGGGAATGGATTGCCATGTCCTTCTTCCGTTTTTATGGTGCTAGGAATCAAACTCGGGACCTCAGAGACTGCAGAGTGGCACTCTACCAACTGAGCTAAATCCCAGACCAATTTAGACATTACTTCCCCTTTAAACACTAAGTGTGGTCAATATTTGAAAAGATTCTCTTTTATTTTGACTAATAATACAATCAAATTTGAATGTTTTGGCATTCTCTTTTTTAAAAAAAGGAAAGAAAGAAAAGAAAAGAAAAAAATTTTCAAGGCACTGGGCATGGTGGCACATGCTTGTCATCCAAACATACAGAAAGCTGAGGCAGAAAGATTGCAAATTCAAGGCCATCTGGGCTATATAGTGAGACCCTATCTCAAAAAACCAGGGGCTCTGGGAATGTAGCTCAGTAGTAGAGCACTTGTGTAGCATGCACAAGGCCCTGGATTCAATCACCAGCACTGCAAAAATTAATAATTCTCAGAAAGATTTAAGCAGCTTAACAATGGTTCAGAAATAGAACACTAGCTCTCTAAGAGCATATTATAAACTTGGAGCATGACTATTGGAAAGTAATCCCTTGGACATCCCTAGAGCTATGGATTGTTGAGACCCAAATGGTTGCTATGCCCAAGAGACACCCTTCAGCCAGATGGCGGCAGCAGCAAAGTGTTAACTCAGTCCAAAGGCAGTTTCTTAATGATCCACAACTGACTCAATGATACACTCACAAGATATCCCTAGTAAGACTTCTCATCCATGTTTAACACAGTTGTTTAGTTCATGAGAAGGAATAAAAGGATATATAGGCAGCTATAAATAAATATCGACTAAAAATTATTATTGGAGATGAAAGCAAGCTCCCCAGTATGGGATACTATTCTCCGAGTTGGACAACTACAGCAGTAATTCTAGGAATCAAGAGAGAGAGGGAGTAAATAAAGTATTTGTGCTTGCAGGGCTTTCTTTGTGCCCTACCACCTTCATACAGAAGCCAGCGATGAAGCTACAGAGTAAACCTTTCTTTTTCCTTCCAGTCACTTACTGTTTCTCTTCTCTTCCTTTCTAACATGTATTGCCTGCACATATAGTCTGGGGAATAATCAAACACCTGCCCAGTTGCCTTTGGACTCCCTGGCCATTTGGTACTAAGATAGAAGAAAAAGCTATAGCTTTCCTAAGTAATTAGGAATCCTTAAGATTTGCCCTTGGCTATCACTACATGTAAATTAATTTTTTTTTTTTTTTGGTAACACTTTTAAGAAGATGGAAGTGTCAACCATCCTGATTTAATAATTGCACAATATATATATGAACTGAACTATCATTCTATATCCTATAAATATGTACAATCCAAATACTTAATAAAAATAAAAATTAAAAAAAAAAATATTTTCCCTTGGCTTTGTAGCATTTGCCTCACTCTGCCTCTCTGCCGGCAGCAGATGTCTCTGACCTTCATCTTCCATTCACCATCTTGGATTCCTCAGAACCTTACCCATGTAAGGATAAAGTATAAAGCCCTATTTAGAACTGATAGAAGCTTTGATAACATATTTTCAAAACTGAGCAATAAAACCCCTATGTCCTTCCAACCCCCAGCCCATTCTCAAATCCAGCAACCAGTTTCTCTGAATTCTAGGCATATAAGCCATCCAGGTGCTATTTTCTTCAAACTAATATGACATTTGAGCCATTATGAAAATGTACACCATTCCCCTTCCATTTAAATAAATGGTTGACACATCTTAAAATAAAGCCAGGTATCAGGTCTGTTCATTCAGAATCCTTTATACTCACAGCGAGAGAAGAAGGAAGAGAGCAAGAACAAGAGGCTCAGAGACTTTTATTGACCATTTTGCCATCAGGGTGAAATAAAATCTGGTGACCAAAGAAACAACAAAACATTTTAGTGGCCAGTTAGAACAAGGAGAGATACTTTAACAAAAAAGATTCTGTTGTCAAAAAACACTGTTGTATGGCTCCCTTCTCGCCAGTTACTTCTTATTGTGCCCAGTACATTTTGTTAGTAAGTGTAGAGTTTGTGTGTTTCTTTCAGCTTAACCAGGTGAAGACAGTCTTTTATTTCTTTTCTTTTTTTTTTCTTTTCTTTATTTTTATTTTTAAATTTTGTCATCCCACTGCCATCTTTATCATCATCATTATCCAAATCATTTATTGGGCTAGGGGCATAGCTCAGGAACAGAGCTCTTGGCTAGCATGCACAAGGCCATGGGTTCAATCCCTAGCACTGCAAAAAACTAAATAAATAAAAATAAAAATCTATTAAGCAATTCATTCCACATGATATAAGGTACAAGCCTCACCCACTGTGGTTGCTAGTGTCTGTGTTCTTCTAGACTACACAACATGGACAAAAAATCTTTAAGAGCCACTTCCTCATTTCCTGTTTCTAATTTTATTTTTTAGAAAAGGAAGGACAGGCAGAATAGTGTCTTCTTTTCTTCATTTAGGGTCTTTTTCCTTTTATCTCCTTCCTCATCATCTAATGATACGATAGTACTCTCCTATTTCCTTCCAATTTGGCCTCTTGGAAGGAGGGTGAAATCCTGAGTTTTAATTATTCTCCCTCTAGCTTAAGTTCCCACCTGACCAGCCGAGGAGGGGGAGAGCAGGTTAGCCCAAATGCATATAGGGTATGGGAGGAGATTCCAGGACCCTATAATGCCCCCCTGTGTTGCTGTCCCTCCTCTCGAATGTGAGCTCTGCTGGCCCTGATAATAATGTTTCAGCTCTGTAATAGCCTTCAAGAGCCTCACATTTATAGCCACTCTCCCTGCTGTAATAATTCCTTCTTTCTGTTATTATAGATCTCTTAACATTCTAATAAATTCTCTGTCTCTGTTGTATTCTTTTGGCAAAATAACCTTTCATGTTGCATTTCCCTAGCTTGGCAGTGATATCTGCCTGGCTGTCGCAGTAGCCTCTTCCTAAGCTTCCCTAATAACCTTTTCTTGACTATTGTGGTTCCTCAGGGATGTAACAGCTGTTTCTGTGCTTTTATTTTACATACCAGAGAAGATGCCTTCCCTTGGCAGTTGGATCTCTCTAGGGATACAAGGAGGTTTCCTGTCTTTCAGGCAAGCAGCCCAAAGGGACCTTCCTCATTAAGGGCTACAGTGTCCGGATGGCCCCCCATCTACGAAGAGACTCCAAGAAAGACTTCTGCTTTGAACTGACCTCCCAGGATAGGCGCAGCTATGAGGTAGGATGAACCGAGGAGCTGATGATCCTCATTAGTGTTGCAGTTTCCTTTCTTATTGCATGTGTTGCTATGCTGGGTTCCATCCTCTCTTTTTTACCTGCTTATTTCTCACCAGCTAAGATTGTCTTTCTTGCCCTGTTCTTTGCTGCATCACACCCTCCCTTCTCTGTTGCCACTATCATCCTAGATACTGCCTTTTCTAAGCTTCCATCTCTTCGTCCCTCTCCTTCCCAGTCTCATCCAATAGGTGAGATTCTTGTTTATCACAGCAAACAATCCAATTACATGGCTGTAATTCCTGTTATCTTTATTTTTCAACTGATTATCTTTACCTCCCTCCATGAAGTGCAGAAAAAGGAAATCTAACAGTAGGGTGAAAAATAAATTTGTTTTCCCATGTTCATATTGCTACACAAACTAACCTTCTTGTGTGTGGATAGATTGTGTATCTCTGGAAGGATTTCTAAGATATTGGTGTAAATGGTTACTGAGTACCAACAATGATAACTGAGGGACTACTGGACCTTATCACAGCAAGAAA